>SNQJ01S0013287.1:27104-75104 GCA_010110895.2 Picea sitchensis | reverse complement strand
GTCCCAAATGTGTGTATGGGTATATGTCTATCTGAATGAATGGTAGAACTTCTGTTATTTTCCAATTCTCATTTGTTTCTATTCTTGAATCCATGACTGCATTTGCTTTGTTGAATGTATGAGTCATTGTGAAGAGTAGATAAGTTTTAGGTATGTCTTTACATTTGAGTGAGTGCAAGGTGTGCATAGTGTTTGCAAGGAGTGCATGATTGAGTTTTGCTCAGACTCGAAATCTCAGAAGAGATAGTAAAACTTGTACATATGCAAGGAGTGCATCGACATCCGCAAGGAGTGCACAATAGAGTTTCAGACTCAAAAACTCAGGGAGGATAACATGATTCAATCATGAAGGATAGAAGTGGTTGGAGAATAGTCGCAAGGAGTGTGAAGTCATCCACAAAGGTTGAAGTTTGGAAAGAGATCTATTGCAAGGTGTGCACAGGTCAAATTCTCGACTAAGTGTCGAAGAGATTGTTCAGAGGAACAAATCAGAGAAGGAAATATCAGGAGGAAGAGCGACAGAAAAATTCAAGGGAGAAGTCCTTGGAGACTTCATTGAATGTCAGTGAATGAGGTTTGTTCTCAAAAGGAGAAGAATGATTCCAGACCGTTAAATCTGGGGAAGTTGAAAGGAGGAGAAATGAGAAGTATTTCGATACTTTGGAGGTTCAACAAGTTGAAAACTTGGAGGAAGCAAAGTCATGAAATCCGAAGCCACGATTCAATATCGACCATTGATCATAGGAGAGAACGTGGTGATGGGATCCAAGGATTTGAAAATCATGAGATTGGAGGTTGCGAGTGAAATACCTAGATTTTTGCGGGGTCATGAAGTCTGAACCATTTTGGGGCCAATGAATCTAAGGAGACGCGTGGCGTGAGTTCGAAGACTCAGAGCTGAGTGCTTCAAGAAGGAGTGAAGAAAGGATTTGGCACATCCTTGAAGTTAGAACCACGAAGGGGGTAGACCCATGGTCATAGCCATGGTCACTTGCAGAAGAGCCTGTGTGTGTGTGTACGATAGTTTCGGGTGCCGCAGGGACCCAAGGAGTCGCTCTGACTCAGAAATTCAAACGATCCAAGACTGGGAAGCCAAGCAACCATTGGAAGGGAAGGGGTCTTGCGCTAGGAGTGGTATCAGAGAAGAATACATAATTGACTTCTATAGGGAGAAGGATAAACGTCAGCACAATGCCACCTAGAAGACGTGATGATCCACCTGTAGCCAACAGAGCTATGGAAAGAGAGATGAGAAAATTATGTGAAAGGTTGGATTCCATGGAAACAACACAAAGGAGAGCGCTTGATCCTAGAGACATCAGCGAGGCAGAAATGGAAGAAGTAGAAGTTGCAAAAGTTCTAGTTGAGGATGTTGTGAAGGAATGCTTGTTGAGAGTAGTTGTCAAGTTGGGTGCCAGAGTGAAGATTGGCATCCCTATGTATGAAGGAAACCTGGAAATGGAATAATTACTTGACTGGATACGAGAAATGGATAATTACTTCTACTATGATGATGTCGAAGAGGAGAAAAAGGTGATACATGCTATCACTAGACTAAAGGGACATGCAACATTGTTGTGGGATGAACTGCAAGTCGATAGAAGGAGAAAAGGCAAGCAAAATATCAATATTTGGGATCGAATGGTAGCAAAGTTGAAGGCAAAATTCATGCCCAAGGATTACCAGATAAATATGTTCAGGAGGATGCAGAACCTGAGATAGAGAGGATTGACTATGAAGGAGTACACATAATATCTCTATAAGCTAAACATTGGAGCTAGACAGAGAGAGAGAGAGAGAGATGAAGAGAAGGTTTGCAGATGCATTAATGGTCTGAGATACGAAATTCAAGATGAAATCAGTATGAAAATATGACACAGACCCCCAACCCTCGGGTCGTGATCCGCACAGGATCGTTCTAAATTATCCTCGAGCCGAAGCGGCTCCCTCGAATCCCTATTGGAACCTCACGAATCCGATCCACAGGTCCTTCATGAAAACCCACCCTGTGCAACTTAACACCAGGCACGAGCCTTACATCTCCATGTGACCACAACTGGGCCTTAGCGCACGTGACTTTCGCAACTTGTGAGTTCATGATTTGATGACCCTCAACTCCTCTTTCTCCAAACCTCCAATGCCCGAGATGCGATACGGGTATGGATCCTTCCTCGCTAGCGCCTCTACAAGCGATCACTGACTAGGGCCTAACTCTAGCACCCCTCACAACTCACAAATTCATGAGTTAGAGTGTTGAGCCCTCATGCTCCTCCTTTACGAAACCCTAAAGCATGATAAGTCAGCAATGGGTTGACCCCTTCCAAGGTGATGCATGTATGCCACCTGTCACCTCCTTCCGTCTTTTCTGTGCACTCTATGTTTGCACCACCTGTCAACCACGTGGTCCCCACCTAACGAATGTGACACATGTTCGCCCGAGCCCTCGGCGCTCGACACTTCGCAACTTTAGCGATCAAGGCGCAACTCCTTCACCCTCTGAAACCCCGATACATGATGTAGCGAGGTGCCAAATCACATGGCTCTCCTTTCTCCTCGATTGACGGTTCAGATCTATCTGAGATCAATGGTCAATCCTACAGTCCTCGCAATTTCCTGAGTTCTCCATAGAGAATTCTGACCATCCATTCTACTCTTATGTGAGGCTTCCCAGGGATTAAACCCCATGCATGTGTCCTTGATCTAGCAGCTCTCAGGCCACTATGCTCCAGATCTGATAGCTGGCATGATTTCGCGATCTCGGCAACTGCAAGTATGGGGTGCAGCCTCCTCTGCTCCTCCAACTTTCGATTCCTAAATGTGTGGATATACAAGGGTTTAAACCCCATGTGCCTTCACCTGATCCAACGGTTGTCAGGTATTGGCGCTAGATCTGACGGATCAGATCTATCCTCCTGCTGCCTAGATGTAGATTCAACATTCCAAATCTTCTCCTCTCGGTACTGATCCAATGGCTACTGTTGCTCCTTCCTGAGAACTCGCTCTCTCTGAGCCTTGGAATATTTCAAATGCTTCAAAGGCTGAAACCTTTGTTCTTTATCCCGCGAGTCCATGACCTTTAGTCTCACATGCATTACTAAAAACTCTATCCTCCTGAGCTTTGTTCACTCTAAAACCTCAAGAGGTTTCTCAACCTCTGCACTCCTTGTAGGGTCCCTGCACACAACTCTGCTATCTGTCCTGAGGTTTTCCTACTTGAACCTCTAAGGGATTCAACCCTTGCCTTCTGCTTCAAATGGAGATTTGTGCCTTCTTGGAAGCCTCCCATTCAACCACTCCTTACTGAACTGATAGATTATTTAATGACTCTGCGAGTGTCTTCCTCCTCAACACTTATCCTTCCTTTGAACTCAGAATAGAGTTCTTTTGTGCACTCTATGCACTTGCTCAATGCCCTCTTGGTAGAGCTTCCACAGAACCCTCAGTGATTTTGTTCTCTCTGTGCCTTCCTCTGCATAGTCTTACCTCCAAGGTGTTCAACAACCTTGAGGTTTCTCCCTGGGTCTAATGCTTCCTCTGGTGCACCCTCCTGGAACAACTCTTTCTAAATTCCACAGAATTCAGAAGTGCACTCTATGCACTGGCTTACAGAACCTATAGTGTTTTGTCATGCAACCTCTTGCATGAAGCCAAAAAGAACCAAACCTAGAATCAAAGAACCCAACAGACAATGACTTATGTCTGCAACCTACAAATGCAAACCAACACACACCTATAGCATATCGTAAGCGCATAAAGAGATTCATCAACAAACACAGAATAACATGCAGGAAAAACTGCTCTGATTGTATTAATATGAAATGCCTCTTTTCAATGTGAGCTCGGAATACAACAGAGTCATGACTTCCTTTCTTCTCCCTATTCTTTCTGTTCTTCTCTGCCTAACTAAAAAAGCAAAAAAATATCTTTTTACAAAAGGGGGCTCCTCAAGCGCTTCCCTCCATCCTCACCAACTCTCATTAATTTACATTCAATTACATTGAATGGCTGTCTAGTCCGAATCGGATCTAGATCTCATCCTTACAACCATTTAAGGCAACCTTTGTCTAAAGCCTGCGTACATGCATGGATTTTGTCTTTTCGGCCTTACAATCATTAAATATAATTTCAAATTTTTAAAATGAGAGGGATGGTGCCTCTCTTCTTCATGATTGCGCTTTGATGTGCTGCCAGTTGGCTGGTGCTCAATGACATGGAGTGATGCTCCTGCATCATACTCCTCAACTAGAAAAATCATGAGCTCCTTCTCATGAGATTCCAAGATCTATTGAAATCCACCCGGATCCCAAACTGTTATTTGGAGTTGTCCTACTCCATTTCTTCGTTGTTGTTGTTGCTGCTTTGTTGCTCTTGCAAGATCTTCTTTGTCCAGCTTCTCCTCGTTGACTTCTTCCAGTGTTGACTTCAACATCAGTATTCTGATTTCTTCAATTACCTCGTCCAGCTGCTCTAGTGGTTGGCTCTCCTTATGCAGTCTCCTCAACTACACTTCTTCCTGGAAAATGGGTTGATCAACTAGATCTCCCATGCCATATTTTTCCTCTGTGGCCTCAACTTGCCATCCTACTGCAAAATTCAGCTCTACAGTCTTATTTTCTTGACTGACTTGTTGTTCAGTCACCTTCTATGACAGATTAGCTTCTTCCATTTCCCCTTGTGATGGTTGAATTCTAGCTTCCTCCATCTGCTCCTCAGACTGGAATTCTCCTTCATCTTCTGTTGCATGCCTCGGCATTGCAGTTATCATCTGTTCAACTCCCTGGCTGAAAATTCTGAGTGATTCCTCAAAATGCTCCTCTGCTAACATCTGCATTATTGTCTCCTCGTGGAAGCCATATATTGGATCTGGATTGTTCAACCAATCCTCCAGCATCTCTAACTCCATTTCCCATGGAGTGAGCATCTTATTTCCATGCTCCTCTTCTATTATCATATTCAGTGTTGCAGGTGTCTTTGTTTCAACTACCTGGCTGAAATCTTTGAGCCATTCTTCCGAATGCTCATCTTCTTCTCCTTATGTTGGAGTATCTCCTAATTTCTACCCCAATTCTTCTTTCATGACAGTTTATGTTGGTTGTCCTTCTTCCTCTGTTGCACCTTTATCCTGTGCATCGGCCTCCACTCGGCTGCCTGGTATGAATACTCTTATCCCTCCAATCATCAAAATGCTCTTCTGATCTTCCTTCTCTGTCATCTCCTCTCATTGATTTGAACTCACCTATGAGTTCATGAGACTCTCACATGGCCTCATCTACTCTCCCTTGCCCACTTGGTAGTATGGGATTTTTCTGCTACCCACTTGGCAGTTTATGAGATCCTCCAGCGATCTCATCTCATTCTCAACGTCACTGAGATTTCTACCAGTCTCTGGTTCACAAGTGTGAACCACTCCTTCTCTGTCACCAAGGCTTCTAATACGCCTTAAATATTCCTTTAGCAGTCTCTGTTGCCTTCGGGCCAATAAATACTGAACTAGCCACTTCACCTTTCTCTTCATGGGCCACTCATATACCCAATGTGTCTTTGCATCCTGTTGCATTCGCAATGCAAGCTGCTCTATTCTTTCCCTCACCTCAGCGAGTTCCAGATCCATCTCTAGATTTTTCTTCTTCTTGCGGTATTCCCTGTGACCACGCCCATGGCCTTAATTAGCCATCTTCCTATTCCTATCTTCCCACCTATAAAACGTATGGATCACTCTATTCCTGAGAGTATCCCCATCTTCCTTTCGCCTGCAGGATACAAGTGGATTCCCGCTCTGATACCACTTGACACAGACCCCTGACCCTTGGGCTGTGATCCGCAAAGGATTGTTCTAAATTATCCTCAAGCCAAAGAGGCTCCCTCGGATCCCTATTGGAACCTCATGAATATGATCCACAGGTCCTTCGTGAAAACCTGCCCTACGCAACTTAACACTAGGCGTGAGCCTTACATCTCCATGCGACCACAACTGGGCCTTAGTGCACACGCCTTTCGCAACTCACGAGTTCGTGAGTCGATGACCCTTGACTCCCCTTTTTCCAAACCTCTAATACCCAAGATACGATATGGGTATGGCTCCTTCCTCGCTAGTGCCTCTACAAGTGACCGTCAGCTAGGGCCTAACTCTAGCACCCCTCGCAACTTGCAACTTCGCGAGTTGGAGTGTTGAGCCCTCGTGCTCCTCCTTTACGAAACCCCAAAGCATGATAAGTTAGCGATGGGTTGACCCCTTCCAAGGTGATGCGTGTACGCCACCTATCACCTACTTCTATCTTTTTTGTGCACTCTATGTTTGCACCACCTGTCAACCATGCAATCCCCACCTAATGGACATGACACATGTTTGCCCGAGCTCTCGACACTCGGCACTTCATGAATTTAGCGATCAAGGTGTAACTCCTTCACTCTCCGAAACCCTGATACACGATGTAGTGAGGTGCCAAATCTCACAACTCTCCTTTCTCCTCGATCGACGATTCAGATCTATCTAAGATCGATGGTCAATCCTATGGTCCTCGCGATTTCGCAAGCTCTCCATAGAGAATTCTGATCGTCCATTCTACTCTTATGTGCAGCTTCCTAGGGATTAAACCTCGTGCACGTGTCCTTGATCCAGCAGCTCTCAGGCCACTGTGCTCCAAATCTGATGGCTGACGCGATTTCGCGATCTCGGCGATTGCAAGTATGGGGTGCAGCCTCCTCTGCTCTTCCAAATTCTGATTCTTGAATGTGTGGATATCCAAGGGTTTAAACCTCATGTGCCTTTTCCTAATCCAACGATTGTCAGTTATTGGCACTAGATCTAACGGTTCAGATCTATCCTCCTTGCACGCTCTCCTTCTGTTGCCTAGACATAGATTCAATAGTCCATATCTTCTCCTCTTAGTACTGATCCAACGACTATTATTCCTCCTTCCTGAGCACACACTCTCTCTGAGCCTTGGAATATTTTGAACACTTCAAAGGTTGAAACCTTTATTATTTATCCCACGAGTCCATGACCTTTAGTCTCGCCTGCGTTACTGAAAACTCTGTCCTCCTGAGCTTTGTTCACTCTGAAACCTCAAGAGGTTTCTCGACCTCTGCACTCCTTGCAGGGTCCTTTCACACAACTGTGTTATCCATCCTAATCTTTTCCTACTCGAACCTCTAAGGGATTCGACCCTTTCCTTCTCCTTCAAATGGAGATTGGTGCCCTCTTGGCAGCCTCCTGTTCAAGCACTCCTTACTGAACCAACAGAGTATTTAACGACTGTGTGAGTGTCTTCCTCCTCAACACTTCTCCTTCCTCTGAACTCAGAATAGAGTTCTTCTATGCAGTCTATGCACTTGCTCAATGCCCTCCTAGAAAAGCTTCCACAAAACCCTCATTGATTATGTTCTCTCTGTGCCTTCCTCTGCACAGTATTACCTCCAAGGTATTCAGCAAACTTGAGGTTTCTCCCTGGGTATAATACTTCCTCTGGTGCGCCCTCCTGGCACAACTTTGTCCAAATTCCGCGGAATTCAGAAGTGCACTCTATGCACTGGCTTACAGAACCCGCAGTGTTCTGTCATGCAACCTCTTGCATGAAGCCACAAAGAACCCAACAGACAATGACTTATGTCTGCAACCTGCAAATGCAAACTAACACACACCTATAGCATATCATAAATGCATAAAGACATCCATCAACAAACACAGAATAACATGCAAGAAAAACTACTCTGATTGTATTAATATGAAATGCCTCTTTTCAATGTGAGCTTAGACTGCAACAGAGTCACGAATTCCTCTCTTCTCCCTATTCTTTATGTTCTTCTCTACCTAACTAAAAAAACAAAAAAATATCTTTTTACAAAAGGGGGCTCCTCAAGCGCTTCCCTCCATCCTCATCAACTCTCATTAATTTACATTCAATTACATTGAATGGTTGTCTAGTCTGAATCAGATCTAGATCTTAGCCTTACAACCATTTAAGGTAACCTTTATCTAAAGCCTGCATACATGCATGGCTACTGGCTCTTCATCCTTACAATCATTAAATGTAATTTCAAATTTTTAAAATTGAGAGGGATGGTGCCTCTCTTCTTCATGATTTCACTTTGATGTGTTGCTAGCTGGTTAGTGCTCGATGATGTGGAGTGATGCTCCTGCATCACGATAGTCAGGACGGTAGAATACACATATCAGATGGCACTGAAAATAGAAGATAAGTTGGCTAGAATGCAGAGTCAGCAGAATAGAGGTCGAAACTTGAACAAAGGAAAGGGAGTTGCCAAGGATAAAGTATAGAAGCCCAAGGATAAGGTGGAAAAACCACATAATCACTCTGAGAGAGGAGGAAATTCCTAAGGAAGACAGAGTGGTGGTAGAAGTTCATTTCCTAGAGGTATAGGAAGAGGCGGAAGAGAAGAAGTGATATGTTATGCCTGCAGAAAAATAGGGCATATGTCTTGGGATTGCCTCGAGAGAAATAAAGGATCGAAGCTCACATCTCAGAAGCACGGAAGAAAGATGTTGAGACAGAAGGTGTAGAGGATGGAAGGTCATTTATTATGAAGAAGGTTCTTTTGAAGTAGGAGCCAAAGAGTGAAAAACTCGTGCAAAGGAACAATTTGTTCAGGACAGCTTGCAAAATGAAGGACAGAGTTTGCAAGGTGATAATTGGCAGTGGGAGAACTGACAAATTAGTATCCACGGAGACATTGGAGACTCTAGAGTTGGATACAACTGCACATCCAATGCCATACAAAGTCTCATGGTTTCAAAAGGGTCATCAGGTAACCGTTACTCGATGGCTGGTTAATTTTAAAATAAGAGGATATAGGAATGAGATCCTATTTGATGTGATTCCTATGGATGTCTATCATGTTTTGTTGGGGAGACCCTGGAAATATGATAGGAATGTTATTCATGATGGAAGGAGAAACACATACACCTTAGAGAAAAATGGTAGGACACACATGTTTATGCCAATTGAGGAAAAAAAGGTGAAAGAGGAGGCCAACGCAAGCATACTTCTCATGAGTGGGAAGGAACTTTTGAGTGAAGTAAAGAAGGAACAGGAGATGCAATTTTTTGTAGTGAGGAAACCAAGGGTTATCCTTACTAGTACCTCATTGGAATATTTGCCTGAGGAAGTTCAAGAGCTACTAGATAACTTTGTTGATATTGTAGTGGTTGAGTTTCCAAACTCATTGTCACCTATCAGAAGCATCAATCATCACATTGACTTGATACCAGGAACAAGCCTGCCGAACAAAGCATCATACAAGTTGATGCCTCAAGAGAATGAGGAGGTGAAGAGACAGGTTCAAGATCTGTTAGACAAAGGATTGGTCAGAGAAATATTGAGCCCATGTGTAGTGCCAACTATATTAAGCCCGAAGAAGGATGGAGGATGGAGAATGTGTACAGATTCGAGGGCCATAAATAATATCACCATCAGATACAGATTTCCATTACCAAGGATGGATGACTTGATGGATTGCTTGAGTGGAGCTAACTATTTTTCAAAAATATATTTAAAAATTGGATATCACTAGATCAGGATGAGAGAAGGTGATGAGTGCAAAACAACATTCAAGATGAATGAGGGGTTATATGAGTGGCTTGTTATGTCGTTTGGATTAACAAACGCCCCGAGTACTTTTATGAGACTGATGAACGAAGTATTAAAGGATTTTATTGGTAAGTTTGTAATTGTGTATATAGATTATATATTGGTGTTTAGTAAGAGTAAGGAGGAACACTTGAGACATTTGGCATTGGTGATGAGGAGCTTACAACAAGAGAAGTTGTTAATCAATTTGAAAATGTCCTCTTTCTTGAAGACAGAGCTCATATATTTGGGTTTTTTTATTTCTTCAAATGAGTTGAATATGGATCCTGAAAAGGTGAAAGCAATTAGAGAATGGCCATCACCAAGGAATATCTTTGAGGTAAGAAGCTTCCATGGGTTAGCAAGTTTTTATCGGAAGTTCATTAGGAATTTTAGAGGGATTAGTGATCAGATGATGGATACAGTAAAGAAAAGACACAAGTCTTTCAAATGGACAAAAGAGGTTGAGAGGAGCTTCAACATATTGAAGGAGAAGATAATTGAACAACCGATTTTGGTTCTATCGGATTTCGGAAAGACGTTTCAGGTAAGATGTGATGCAAGTGGAGTTGCAATTGGAGCAGTCTTAAGCCAAGACAACAGACCTATTGCATATTTCAGTGAGAAGTTGAACGATGCTAAACATAAGTACTCCACATATGACAAAGAGTTCTATGCCATAATCCAAGCATTGAAGAAATGGAGGCATTATCTCATACCAAAGGAATTTGTTTTGTATAGCGATAATCATTCTTTGCAATTCATAACCAAAAAAGAGAAATTAAAACAGAAACATGCTAAGTGGATAGAGTTTATGCAAAAATTCAATTTTGTCATTAAAAATATTTATGGGATTGCTAACAAGGTTGTTGATGCATTGAGTAGAAGAATTTTGATTCTGCAAGAATTTCAAATCAAGACCTTGGGGTTTGATCACCTTAAGGAAATGTATCACAGTGATCCAGATTTTGGAGAAGCATATGAAGCGTGTGTGAATCATGTGCTTAGAGACAGAAGCCAGTGGGTCAAATATCTGATTCAGGATGGCTTGTTGTTCAGAGGATGCCAGTTGTGGATACCAAAATGCTCAATGAGGGAGAATTTAATGAAGGAAAAGCATAGTGAAGGTCTAGTTGGACACTTCAGCCATGAAAAAACTTTTTCCCAAATAACCAGTTCATATTATTGGCCAGGTATGAGAGCGGAGGTGAAGAAATTTGTGAACAATTGTAAGATTTGCCAGTATGCCAAGGGGAAGAAACAAAACACTGGATTGTATCAGCCATTTCCTATTCCAGAGAGGCCTTGGGATGCAATAAGCATGGATTTTGTGTTGGGATTTCCAAGAACACAAAGAGGAAGTGATTCCATATTTTTAGTGGTAGATAGATTTTCAAAGATGGAACATTTTATCCCATGCCAAAAGACCAGTGATGCAACACATGTTGAAAATTTGTTTTTCAAAGAGATTGTGAGACTCCATGGATTGCTAAGGAGTATAGTTTTAGACAGGGATACCAAATTTGTTGGTCATTTCTGGAGGACATTGTGGAATAAGTTGGGGATAGAGCTATCTTTTAGTTTTTCATATCATCCACAGACGGGTGGACAAACAGAGGTGGTGAATAGAAGCCTAGGAGATTTGCTGAAGAGTTTGGTCACTGAACACCAAAGTCAATGGAATCAGATTCTAGCATAAGCCGAGTTTTCATATAATGACTCAGTGAACAGGAGCACTGGGAAGAGTCCATTTCAAATTATGTATGGAATGAATCCAAGAGGAGTTTTGGAGCTAAGAGATCTGAAGAAAAATGGGTTTAGAAGGGTGGGAGATGAATATTTTGCTACAGAGATGCAGGAACTTCACAATCAGATCAAGGAGCAATTAAAGAAAAGTAGCAGTGAGTACAAGCGCAGAGCTCATCAACAGGGAAAAAAGATTGAACTTGAAGTTGGAGATCAATTTCTAGCACACCTAAGGAAATAAAAATTCTCGAGGGGAACATATAATAAGTTGAAGTTGAAAAATATAGGGCCATGTAAAATCTTGAGGAGATTTGGTGAGAATGATTATGAGTTAGAACTGCGATAAGATGTGGGTATATCACCCATATTCAAAATTGCAGAACTATATCCTTACAGGGAAGGTGGAGCTGAAGGATCTGAAGATCAAAGAAAGATTCAGTGGGAGAAGAAGATGCATGTACCAAAGAATGCACATATGGAAAAGATCATAGATCAAAGGGTTGGTAAGAAGACCAGAAGGAAGACGTATTTTGAATACTTGGTGAAATGGAAAGGAAGACCAGCAGAGGATGCTAGCTTGGTCAATGAAGTGGAGATCCAGAAGCATGGAATATCGGTGCAAGAGCTCATGGACAAGAGTCCATGAATTTTTCAGCCAAGGGAGTATGATGCAGGAGCATCGCTAGCAAAGCACAAGCGTGGAGGACAGTCGGGTGCATTAGCACACATTTTGAAATATTTTGAATTTCAAACTGATCAATGTATTAATGTGATATCCAACAGAAGATTTTTGAGTTATAAATGTCTTTAAATATTTGGAAGTTGAGCCATCATGGAAGATGATGGGGGAATGTATTTTGTTTTATGGACCAGATCGCAGTACATATTTGGATCTTGCACTCTTATTTGTCTGACGCAATATTTATCGTAAAAGACATTAAGTAGTTGATAACATTAAATTCCATTTAAGGTAGCATAGAATAGTTGGAGGGAATGATCGAAGAGCACCTCTTGTATAAAAATTTGTAATATTGCCTAGTGAGGGTTGTTGTCGATTGTTGTAGGCAAAGTGGTTGTCAATTGTTGTTGATAGTTTTTGTAGCAGCTGAATCTAGTATGGGTAGATTGTCATTGTAAGCTAAGAGTTGGGAGATGTAGAGAAAAGTTGTATGAATATATGTAAGTTTCAGTTGGATGAATATAACAGAGGAACATTGTCCCAAATGTGTGTATGGGTATGTGTCTATCTGAATAAATGGTAGAACTTATGTTATTTTCCAATTCTTGGTTGTTTCTATTCTTGAATCCATGACCGCATTTTCTTTTTTGAATGTATGATTCATTTTGAAGCGCAGATAAGTTTCAGGTGTGTCTTTTCATTTGAGTGAGTGCAAGGTGTGCATAGTGTCCACAAGGAGTGTGTGATTGAATCTGATCAGACTCGAAATCTCAGAAGAGATGGTGAAACTTATACATATGAAAGGAGTGCATCGACGTCCACAAGGAATGCGCGACAAAGTTTCAGACTTGAAAGCTCAGGGAGGATAGCATGATTCAATCACGAAGGATAGAAGTGGTTGGAAAATAGTCGCAAGGAGTGCGAAGTCATCCAAAAAGGTTGAAGTGTGGAGAGAGATCTGTTGCAAGGTGTGCGCAGGTCAAATTCTCGACTAAGTGTCGAAGATCTCAACATTAATTGATATGTGAGGAATCCAACCCTCAAGTACAAGACCCAACTTGTAAACAGAAAACAGTTTTTTCAAGTGTACCAAAATATATGTGACCTATCTATATTGTAGCACGTGTATGTATGTGACATGTCTATACTGCAGAACGTGTATGTATGTGACCTTTCCTCTGTCATCCTGCATACACATTCAAAAAACAAGGGTTTTCCATCTTTCTGCATCTTTGAAACTTTTTTACCTTCAGACCTTCATTGCCTCTATCACATCCACGCACACCCTATCACTGCAACCAAATTGTTCCATCTATACCATGTTATCAATGAAGCATATCCAACAATGTATGCATGTCCCTCATGCATACATCATTATACAACATAGATATCTCTCAACCATATCATAATTGTACCATACATAAGAGTGTTTTTCACTCAAATAACCAGCCAACATATACCATATCCAGATACCACAACAACCATGTCAAGAATGCCTCAATAATTCACTATACCATAAGAAAAATTGATCATTAAAATAAACATGTAACCATACCAGAACTTTTGTAGATGACCTGAACTTGTAGAATGTTGACCTAGGAACTTGCTTCAGACTTCAGGGACGTGGCACCAACATCTACTCAATTTTTCATGACATTTTCAGGTGTGAGCGCCCTGTCCTTCTACATCCTGTGTGTTGTTCCTGAGTCTATACTTAAGGATCAAAAGTACAGTGTAAAGGCATCCGAAAGTGGTCAGGATATGGAGCAGGGAGGGGGTCAACCTTCGGAGAAAGAAACTAAGGGAGATTTCTTCGTTGGGGTTGTCTGGCTTCGAACTGTTCCTGAATATTTATGTCTCGTTCAATGGCTGCCCATGATTGTTCAAGTTCCATCCGGGTTATTTTATTTGAAAATTCTTTAATCACTCTAGCCATATCATCCACCCTATCGTCTGAGGATCTATTGGACCCTGAAGGGCCAGCTTGTTCTCTAAAGCACTTAGTATCTCGGTTTCCAGTCTCTACTCTAGACTTAAGTTTGCCCGAAGCCATCATATTAGATTCTATTTCTACCACATCATCCTGCATACGGTTTAAGGTGGTTCCCCTTCGCTCTCGCAAAAGTAGTGCGAAGTCCAGCTCAAAAGCTTCGGCGAAGGTCACTTTGGCCGCGGGTTGAGATGGTTTGACTCCAGCTGGGATTTTATTGTACAATTTGTTGAATCTCAGAATGAATTCCATGACTGTTTCTGAGTTCTTTTTCTTCAAAGACCCAAATTCGGTTAGATAATAGAGGTGGTATTTTCGCTCGCCCCATTGTCTGAGGAAAGCATCTTCCAAGGCATCATATGACGGGATAGAAGCTGTGGGTAGGCTCCGAAAACAGGTTCAGACCTGACCTTCAAAATTTTGGACAAGGAGTCTCGAATACACATCCTCGTGCTCGATACCGAAGATATCTGTGAATTGGTCGAAGAAATTAATATGTTCAGAAAAGGTCACATCTCCCTCCCCGGTGAATTTCAGTAAATTATTTATGTAGTTTTCTGGAAGATCGTGTAGGGGGACGGGAATACTAAAGGAGCGTATCGGGCTACGACTTTCGCAAAAACTCTGGGACGGGGGGCAAGCCCTTGACCTCCACCTCCTCCTAGAGGGACATTTCCTCCTCCACCTCCTCCTAGAGGGACATTTTCTCCCCCTCCTCCTATGACAAACCCCCCACCTCCTCCTATAAACCCTCCACCTCCTCCTCCGGCAACTGCCATCGTTGTCTGTGGGGAGTTATACAGGGGGTTTTGGAAAATAAAAAGGGAATCTTTATTTTCTTTGTGAAGAGGAAAGTTTGGTGAGGAAGGATAAGGAACGTGAGGACTGAGCGAAGTTGAGGGTTTGAAAGCACTCTCAACCTTCGATGATGGGATTTCAAGTTGGTAAACCACAGCGGTTGGCTTAAAAGAGCCTCTCGCCTTTAGAGTTTTTCCGGGACCGGCAACAGGCGTAAACTGCTCACCTTCCGGGTTTTGTCTGGTATTCCTTCGAACGAATGCCAGTTTATTTCTTCGTGGAGTCACCAAGTGAAAGATAAAAATCCTTAAAATTTGTGTACTCTTTGTTCACTATCAAAGGGTAACACTTTCAACAAAAAACAATTGTCGTTTTCCCAGGGAAAAAGATTTCGTAACTTCGGTCCCCGGTAACGGCGCCAGTAAGATGTTGTTCTTGAGTCTATACTTAAGGCTCAAAAGTACATGGTCAAGGCATTCGAAAGTGGTTAGGATATGGAGCAGAGAGGGGGTCAACCTTCGGAGAAAGAAACTAAGGGAGATTTCTTCGTTGGGGTTGTCTGGCTTCGAACTGTTCCTGAATATTTATGTCTCGTTCAGTGGCTACCCATGATTGTTCAAGTTCGACCCGATTAGTTGTTGTTTTAAGGATAGTGTTGAAAAGGTTTAGGGCGATGTGTGTTTGGTTCAATAATCTGGTTTCGATGTTAGGTTGAGTTGGTATAGGGACTGTCATGGGGGAACAGTAAAGATATAAAATACATTTAGGAAAGATTAAGTGTTGTCTCAGTTTGATCTTATAAAAGAGAACTTATAGTTGCAGAAGTAACATATAGATGAAAATCTAAGGCTCGTTCCCGTAACTGTATCATATCTTTATAAAAGGGGTGAGATGGGAGAAAAAAATTGAGCCATTTACAAAGTAAAGTTCCAACCAGTGGAAAACTCACGACATAAACGGGAGAGGAAAATATGTAAGAAAATAACCAATGTAACAAAGAATATATGTAGAATTCCGAAACTGCAGATTGGTCTTACACAACTAATAGTTGGTGCAGAGGAAAGGCAATAAACAATTACAGAAAACCCAAAATCATTCGTTATAGTAGTGGTCGTACTAAATTACAATGAAGCACATCAATTATGAATATGAATTGAAATGTAAAAATGAGATACAAGGAAGCAAACTTGTGATACAGAAGTGACGGAATTGAGAATCTCCAGATATTCTTGTATTAACTCTCAATGTAAAAACTCTATTACAAATAACTCAAAAAGGGTCCAGCCTCGTTTATTTCTCTCTGGGGTATATTTATACAATTTCTGCAAAGCAGGTAGAATCTCAATAGTCGCAAAAATTCCAGTTACGACAGAGGAGAGAGCAATCGCTCCATTTTCCCTACCCTGTCTTCACTTAGTGTCAGGTGCTCGTCTTTGCGAAGACTCGGTGCAGACGATACATCTTTCCACAAGCTGAGATACGAGCCGCGAAGGTTCCGCTTGACAGCTAGCCTCGGCGAAGTAACACTCTTGGGCTAACTGTTGCAGCTTTTCCCCCATTTGTGCATCGATGATGTCGAGGGAACTTAGTTGAGCGCTGGGCTGGATATGGTGCTTATCAACTCGGGCCATGTCCACCATATCTATCTGAGATATATCGGTCGAATCTCTTTCATCCTTCTCTTTCAGATCAAGTGAGATCTGTTCCACATTCATTTGTATCAATGTTTCTGCGTCGCCTCCACTGTCCATACCCAACATCTCACCATGTATAGAATTGAAGGCTTCTTCTAATGAATTGGTTACCTTTTGGGCTTGTTCCTTGCCCAGGGAAATGTTGTGCTCCCAATCCTTCAATAGAATATTAGCTCTGGTTTGTTCTGGGATGGCGAGCCCGAGAGAACCTGCAGAAACTCTGTTATTCATGGCTATCACCGCCTCCTGGAAGGCGACCCGAGCCTCTTCAGCATCCCTCTCTCTGACAGTCAGGTTCTCAGAAACCTAATTCATCAACAGACAATTCTCTTGGATTGCTCCCACTTTGGTGAGCAAACTCTGTTGTGCAGAAGAGATTATGTTCCGAATCTCGATCACTCAGGATTTAAACCCCTCGACGTTGATCATCCTACTTTCGGCGATCTCTACCTGAGCCTGCAGCTCTGCAATCATAGTCCTCTGTTGGCCCGCCTGTATCCGACCATCTCGAACCACTAGATGTGCTTGCTCGAGCTTGGTTTTAAGCACCTCTATCTCATTTTTATCAGCCAGTCGGGCCAGTTCTATCTCCGCGCTCACCTGGCCCTGAGCATTTTCCGTGGTCGAGGCCAATCTGGCCTCGAGAGTCCTAATTAGGCGATTTTTCCTATTGATTTGGTTCTTCAAAAGTCCGACCAAAAATTGATTTTCCAATGCATATGCTCCTAGCGTCCCTGCGATCTCAGTGGAGAATTGCTCATTCTTTTTATTTTTTCCATCATTCATGACCTTGAACTTCTTAGCAGTCAATTCTCCCTCCTGGTAGAATTCCCTTTTCACTACCTCTTTTCTCTTTTTATCAAAGAAGAACTCGTTTGGAGGAAGTTCTTCTGCTCTTATGGGCCTCAGCTCCTCATTAAATATCCATCCTTCTTCGAGATTTCCCTGCGTCAACTGCAAGGGGGTGACCGAAGTGATGGGTTCCCCGATTTTCTTTGTTGATTTTCCTGGGGTATCGACCGGGTCCTGCTTCTTTGGCGGTTCCGGAATCTGTCTCTTTGACGGGTCTGGAGTCTGTGCTTCTGCTTCGGGCTTCTTTGTTTTCTCCTCATCCTGGTGTTTTTCCGAATCAGGAATTGCATCTTTTGGATCTTCGGCATCCTTCTGCTTTGTCTCGGAAACACTTGAACTCTCACCTCACAACACAGCGGGGAGACCGCTTCGTCTATGCTCCTGGCATTTTAACACAGGAGTTGTGTCTTCAGGTGCCAAGGATCGGATCCGAGCGAGAACTTCTTCATAAGACCCCGCCCCTCGGAAAATATCATCCAAGGGTGAGTTCTCATGCTCGAATCTCTTGAGCCCACAATTTTCTAAATGGTTGCTCACAACCCTCTGAGGATCGTGTTTCTTATACTCGATGGAGACCAAATTCAGGTCTTCCAGGGCTACAGCCTCGGATTTGGCATGCCCGAAATCCAATAAAGAATAAGAATTTAGCCGAATGGGAAAAGACGGCCACACCTTCTTAGAGTATCCCTTGAGTTCTTTACTCACCCCGCCAATTACTGTCTGTCGAGCGACCTCGTGACAAGCCAGCTTGTCGGGGATGAAAAATGGTAGCGCGAGCGGGGGAACAGCAGCCTCAAACACTCTAAAGTACGAGAACTCTGCCTCCACGTACCAGTCCTCTATGCCACTCAGATTTGCAGAAATGTTGTCCAAGATACAAGGTGTTGGGTGACCAAAAATGGCGATATGCAGGGGCACCATCACCCAGTTGAAAATTTCATATATGAAACTTTCTGCTTTATTTTCCCATAGCTTTTCGTGATATACATGTACGGGCCTGTCTTCGGCTGGATTCCAAGCCCAGCTCATCAATGGGAATGGTGTCATGGAACATATCGCGTCCATAATATATGTAGACATGAAAAATGAGGACGACCTCCCACTTGCCTTCTGCTCCCGATACTCTGTGACCTGGTTGGCCAAACTGTCCAAGAGTATCTTTGCCCAATTAAACGAGCAACCTTCTGCAAACCGAAACATCAGAGGCACCCACGCAATGAAAATATGTGATGTGTCCTCCCTCCCAAATAGTCGGCATGTCATCATTGCCACATACTTATACTGTGGCTCCAGCAAAGCGATTGAATAAACGCCCTGGTCATTTGCTCTGAATTTCATGGAGCGCAAAACCCAATCCTTTATCAAACCAGGCATGGTTTTATCATATTCTGTGCACTCCTTTTCTTTGAACTTCTCCAGGAATTCAGCATCATATGTGTACTCAGATGTCATCAGAAGCTTATACATGGTTTGGATATGTTCCGGTCTAAAAGTCTCGACCGTGACCTGTTGCTGGTTCATGATAGTTCTGGTGGGTAGGTCTATGTGATCCAATGCCCATCGGATCATGTCATAATATGGGAGCAACCGTGGTCTAGTTTCCACCCTGTGCATTTCGGATTGGACAACTATCTTGTATTTAGTGTTCAGGTCATCCTTTTCATTGTCGTCTGAGTCTGAATAGTTCACCAATTCTGATTGCAAAATGTCTAAAACAAATGACCAGCTGGGGACTGATTCGACACTCCGAGGCGAATTGTCAGAGACATTGTCTGAGCCTTGTCCTGTGACCTCGACATTCGCCTTTGTTGCTTTCCGTGGAGCCATAGCCAAAGCTTGCGTTTTCGCCCTTCTACAATAGAACTGTGTATACATGCAGAAATTAGTTCACCCAGAAATGACGAGCTCTGCATGTTTATGAAAATGCGTTCTTTATAATAAAATGAAACTCTTATATATATTTGAAAATTCGGTACTTTTCGAAATAATCCTGTCAAATCGTAATTAGAAACAAATTTATTGCATAAAATCCGATCTTATATGTGTGGATTTGCCCTACTTCTCCATAAATGTCATCAATTTCTGGCGGTTTGACAGTCAGTCGAAGTATGGAGAGCAAATGGCTACCTCAGGAAACGTGCAAGCCTCGAGGCACGGGATATATCTTACTTTATCTTAAATTATCAAATCTTACCAACGTTAATCAATTTCTCGTTGTTCGCTACATTGTGGATTTTCTTTTAACATTTTGAGTCTCCAACTCGCGAGATCGCGAGGACCGACTTTGACTTAATTAACGGTAATCGCGATTTGGGGCATAATTAATTTTATAATCATTTTATTCGCCATATCGTAACTCGAAACCTCGAAGACAAGTTTCTGGGAGATTAATATTCCGAGTCGCAAAACCGCGAGATGGCGATACTTAAGACTCAATTAAGGGGAAGAAAAACTTGGATTAGGCAATTAATTAATCAGGTTATAATCACATCGTGCCTTCGTGAGTCGGGGTTTAGAAGCTAGAAACTTTGAAAAAGATAACGCCGAGTGGCAAAAGGCCGAGAACAACTTTTACCATTGTTAGCTTTTTGCCTTTGATCCTTGACATGGGTTATCCAGAAAGGATTTCGCGTTCTCGGCTCTCGGGGCTGTAAAAATAAGATTTCAGACTTGGCGAACGTCGAGGCGTGAAAACCCCGACGGCGTCTAATCATGAGTTAAATATTTTACCCTGGTTACTGTCTCGAGTGAATATTCAAATGACTTCGTCATTTCGCGACTCGGGACGTGCGAACTCATGGACTATAATATCTGACTTGCGAGATCCCGAAGTAAAACAAAAAGGAGCAAACATTCTTACGAAAGTGGACTTGTTTAGAGAGTAGAAAAAGTATCGATGCCTACATGACAAGGTTTAGGAGGTCTCATCATCCTGGCAGGAACAAGAAAATCAACTTTAGATTTCAGGTATCAAATTGAAAATTGTGATAGGCCAAAAAACAAAGGCGGCTCCAACAATGTGTATGTATGCTACCTCAGCCACATCAGCCTGCATAAGTATACGACCTCCTCCACTGCAACTCATGTACTCTTYAGAAACTAGGGTTTTTCTAAAKCTCTAAAACTTTCGTCGTCAACCCTCCTTTTCGACCTCATACTTGTGTAACTTCAAATGTRTCAAAGGGTACCTACAATAAACCTTTCACAAGATAATAGATATTCAATATGTTCAAACTTCTCTTTCATAAGAGACCCTTTCTCTCTTATTTATACTCTCCAAGTAGCTTCCTTTAGAGGTTATATTCTAACCAACTTCCTTATTTTAGGGCTAACCCACTTATAACCACTTTGTCCACTTAAAACTCACCACTTCTAGTTGAAACTAATTTATTATTTTATTTTTTCAAAAACTTAAGTCATGATTAACTCCTCATTACAACCACTTTGACTAGTCAACTTCTTCCAAGAGATTCTAGAATAATTTGACTTCTTTGACCTTCTAGGTGCTTCTAGATAACTCATCACGGTTCTCCAACCTCACAAGGCCATATCTCCTCGGTTGTGAGGAGCTACGTGACATACCACATATCATGAGAAGTGGCACGACATGTACTATCCATGTAGAATAGTCTCACTTGAAAATTCATTGATCTCCATTACATTATTCCTCAACCAAACTTGGGTTCCTTAACCACATTGCTCATATTACTCAACCACTTAACCATTTGGAATTCGCAAAGTGTCTTCCCATGAGGGATTTCACCATAATGGGACCACTTTGGAGTTCATCCATTTGGTACTTCCTATGAACCATGACATGCCATCAATGATACAACTTCCTAACCATGACATGACATCAATGATACAACTTCCTTTGATATCAACCTTGACATAAATGACAATACATCACTATGACACCATTGGACATCAACCCTTTGAAATCAATGAAAACATAGTACAACAATCACCCCCTTTCGCATTGATGGCAACACTCAGTCATAGAAATTCTCATGCTCCCTATGTGATCATCACTCCTCATCAATGTTCATCACTCCTTGTCAATGTTTCTATCTCTCCCCCTTTGACATCAATGGAAAAATGTATATCTCTTTGGCGTTGCTCCCACTGACTAAACTATCCTTTGGTTTGTTATCCATGCATATGATGAATCTCCCCCCCTTTGACAAAGGATATCACCATGATGAATTTTTTATGGCATGTCTACCAATTCTCCCTCTATTATCATCTCTATCATCTCTCCTCCTGGAATCATACCTCTGTAACCAATCATGGGAAAAGATTAAATCCCTTTGTGGGTATGTCTCCCCTTGTCTTCTCCACTGTCTTCTCTGCAATACGATGGGTAATCATTTTTTAATTTGCTTATGTTGTAGATGTTGTTCCTAAAAAATATTGCATCATGATCTGTTGTTCCTTTGGAAATCCTTGGACTTGTCCATGCATCATACAACATGTACCTCAACCATCAACCGGTCCATCAACCATGCACCAAACCTATATCACCAACCAATTCATTAACCATGCACCAAACTAGCATGTCAAAACAATATCATCAACCACATCAGATCTATTCACCAAGATCAATCACCAAGAAAACTCTCAACCATATGCACAATATCATTAAGACGTGCATCAACCAAGACTAATCATGTACCACAATCAATATTTTCTTCTAAAATTGAATTCATACATATATGCCACATCATCCATAAACCATGCGCCAACTATCAAGTGCCTCTAACAATGGACCAAGTATGTACCAATCATGCATCAACTATAGATCAAGCTATGATTTCATCAAGATGTACTAACATCACCATAACATGTTCCAACCATGCACATCAACCATATACCATACACCATGTGCCATGAAGTATATCTCAACCATATGCCAAGAATATGTGCCAAGCATGTATATAGATCACCAACAAGTGCCTAATATAAATGCACCAATAACATCATCAACAATTCAACATGTCAACTTTGTACCTCAAACAAGTGTCATATCACTCATGATATGCTTCAATAAACTACCATATCAAGCATCAATCATGTACCATATACCAAGAGTATGTATCACCAACCATACATCTTATGTATAATCCAACTCATCAACTAAGTGTCTCATTCATGTACCCAACATGTACATCAACCAAGTGTCAAGATATTGAACAAGTAGGCCTCCAACAATACATCACATTATCATCAACCCATATGCCAAAAATTCATTAACAATATTTCCCAATATGTATCTTCAAGCATGAACTAACCATATACCAATATCATCAAACAAATGCTTCAAGCATGCTTCTCAATGTCAACAACATGCAATATACCAAGCATCAAGTATGTACCAATCATATAGCAAGACCACTAACAAAATCCTCTCACAATACATCTCAAGATATATCAATAGAGCTCACATATGTACCATCTATGTACTACAATAGTTCTGCCTCAGAACAACACGTATAATGCAATAATAATACCTCTAGACATGTGTCAAGAAAATGCCTCAATAGATCAATGATATACTTCTAACTAGTATCACATTACCCATGATACACCTCATAAAAAAATTGCCATAATCTTGTTGATAAGTGTTTAACATAACCATCATTGTACTTTAACAGAAATGTCTCAATCCACACACTAGAATTTGTACCATGCATCCAAGATAGGCCTCAAGCACATGCTCAAAGACTAACCATATATCAGCACCATGCATTCATCAAACATACATACAAGTAAACCTTTATTCATTTAAACCTGAAACATACCATCTCAGACCCTGCATAAACTGTGTTGTATCATCAAACCATGTTGTAACTCATTCATACACCCTTTTTCAAGGATTTTTCCTCAGGTACATGGCTTTTCTTCAGACATCTCGCATATGTACACAACCTTTCTATAGGTCACCTCGCATATCTACGCGACTGCTCCCACAGGAACTCATGTATGCCTCGGAAAATATTAAGCTTTCCTCATTCTTTATGTCTTCATTCATGTTTGGTTGTTCAATCTTCTTCATCCACTTCTAAGAGTGTCATGTTCTTTGAGTACTTGTTCTTTCATCCTCCATCCTTTCAATATTGTCTTTCTTCCATGCTCTTCTTGCCATATTGTATGAAGCATTCCACATTGACTGTGTCCTTGAATTCCAGCAAATTCTGAGATTTGTTGCCAAACCCACTACATCTGTAACATCTCATGGTGTGACAATGTGCAACAATGTGTCCCACAATATTACATCTCCAACACATTAGGTTTCCATGGAATCTTCCAACACCATTCCTTGCATAATGTTTTCAATCCAAAGCTTTGTGACCATATTTAGTACATGAGAAACAATGACCATTGAAAACATTCTCATACCTTTGATTTTGTGTCAACCTTGAATAAATATCTCTTCTAAATTTGCTTTGAGGTGTAGGAATGGCTTCTTGATGTCTTCCTTGCTCTATTCTTTTGAAGGTTTCCTTGCTTTGTGCAGGTGCTTGACTTGCATATTTACTTCACCCTTTGAAAATGAAGGACCTACATCATGCTTCTTAGAAGTGCTAGCTTCAGAGTGTGTTGCTTCCTTGTTGTATCCAAGACCGGATTTATCATTTGGTGATGTTTGACTATCTAGGATTTCATTCAATATTATTGAGTTGTTCATGAACTTCCTTGACTTCTCTACTTTCCTTCTGATATCAACAACTTATTCTTCCATCTTATGGAATGATTCTTCTTTTTCATTTACTTGATTCTTTAATAGTTCTTCTATCCTTTTGGCTTCTTAAAGTTGGATCCTCAAATTGACATTGATTTATCTTGTTTCTCTAATCTCTTCAAGGATTTTTCTAAGCTCATCATTTACCTTATTCTTTTATTCTGCTTGACTAATTATTTCATTCTTTAGTCTCTTGATCTCTTATTCTTTTTCTTCTTCATCGCTCCTCATCAATGTTTTTATCTCTCCCCCTTTGAAATCAATGCAAAAGCGTATATCTCTTTGGGGTTTCTCCCCCTAACTGAACTGTCCTTTGGTTTGTTATCCATGCATATGATGAATCCCTCCCCCTTTTACAAATGATATCACCATGATGCAATGTTTATGGCATGTCTACCAATGCTCCCTATATTATCATCTCTATCATCTATCCTCCTGGAATCATACCTATGTAAACAATCATGGGAAAATATTAAATCCCTTTGTGGGTATGTCTCCCCCTGTCTTCTCTGCAATATGATGGGTAATCATTGTTTAATTTGCTTTTGTTGCAGATGTTGTTTCTCAAAAATATTGCATCATGATTTGTTGTTCCTTCGACAATCCTTGGATGTGTCCATGCATCATACAACATGTACCTCAACCATCAACCAATGCATTAACCATGCACCAAACTTGTATCACCAACTAGTGCATTAACCATGCACCAACATAGCATGTCAAAACAATCTCATCAACCACATCAGATCTATTCACCAAGATAAATCACCAAGACAACTCTCAACCATATGCCCAATATCATTAAGACGTGCATCAACCAAGACTACTCATGTACCACAATCAATATGTTCTTCTAAAATTGCATTCATACATATATACCACATCTTCCATAAACCATGTGCCAAGTATCAAGTGCCTCTAATAATGTACCAAGTATGTACCAATCATGCATCAAATATAGATCAAGCTATGATTTCATCAATATGTACCAACATCACCATAACATGTGCCAACCATGCACAGAAACCATATACCATACACCATGTGCCATGAAGTATATCTCAACCATATGCCAAGAATATGTGCCAAGCATGTATATAGATCACCAACAAGTGCCTCATACAAATGCACCAATAATATCATCAACCATTCAACATGTCAACTTTGTACCTCAAACAAGTGTCATATCACTCAAGATATGCTTCAATCAACTACCATATCAAGCATCAATAATGTACCATATACCAAGAGTATGTATCACAATACCATACACCTTATGTATATGCCAACTCATCAACTAAGTGTCTCATTCATGTACCCAACATGTACATCAACCAAGTGTCAAGATATTCAACAAGTAGGCCTCCAACAATACATCACATTATCATCAACCCATATGCCAAAACTTCACTAACAATATGTCCCAATATGTATCTTCAAGCAGGAACTAACCATATACCAATATCATCAAACAAATTCTTCAAGCATGCTTCTCAATGTCACCAAGATGCAATATACCAAGCATCAAGTATGTACCAATCATATAGAAAGACCACTAACAAAATCCTCTCACAATACACCTCAAGATATATCAATAGAGATCACATATGCACCATCCATGTACTACAATAGTTCTGCCTCAGAACAACAAGTATAATGCAGCAATACCTCTAGACGTATTCCAAGAGAATTCCTCAATAGATCAATGATATACCTCTAAATAGTATCACATTACGATACACCTCATAAATAAAGTGCCATAATCTTGTTGATAAGTGTTTAACGATACACCTCATAAATAAAGTGCCATAATCTTGTTGATAAGTGTTTAACTTAACCAGCATTGTACTTTAATAGAAATGCCTCAATCCACACACTAGAGTTTGTACCATTCATCCAAGATAGGCCTCAAGCACATGCTCCAAGACTAACCATATATCATCACCATGCATTCATTAAACATACATACAAGCAAACCTTTATTCATGAAAACCTAAAACATACCATCTCAGACCCTGCATAAACTGTTTTGTATCATCAAACCATGTTGTAAATCATTCATACACCCATTTTCAAGGCTTTACCTCGGGTACATGGATTTTCTTAAGACATCTCGCATATGTACACAACCTTTCTATAGTTCACCTCACGTATGTACGCGACTGCTCCCACAGGAACTTGTGTATGCCTCAAAAAATATTAAGCTTTCCTCATTCTTTATGTCTTCATTCATGTTTGGTTGTTCAATCTTATTCATCCACTTCTAAGAGTGTCATGTTCTTTGAGTACTTGTTCTTTCAGATTCCATCCTTTCAATACTTTCTTTCTTCCATGCTCTTCTTGCCATATTGTATGAAGCATTCCTCGTTGACTATCTCCTTGAATTCCAACAATTCTGAGATTTTTTTCCAAACCCACTACAGTTGTAACATCTCATGGCATGACGATCTGCAACAATGTGTCCCACAATATTACATCTCCAACATCCTAGGATTCCATGGAATCTTCCAACACCATTCCTTTCATAATGTCTGCAATCCAAAGATTTGTGACCATATTTAGTACATGAGAAACAATGACCATTGAAAACATTCTCATACCTTTGATTTTGTTTCAACCTTGAAGGTATCTCTCTTCTAAATTTGCTTTGAGGTGTAGGAATGGCTTCTTGATGTCTTAATTTCTCTATTATTCTGAAGGTTTCCTTGCTTTGTGTAGGTGCTTGACTTGTATATTTACTTCACCCTTTGAAAATGAAGGACCTACATCATGCTTCTTTGAAGTGCTAGCTTCAGAGTGTGTTGTTTCCTTGTTATATCCAAGACCTGATTTATCATTTGGTGATCTTTTACTATCTAGGATTTCATTCAATATTATTGAGTTGTTCATGAACTTGCTTGACTTCTTTTCTTTCCTTCTGAGATCAATAACTTATGCTTCCAGCTTATGGAATGATTCTTCTTTTTCATTTACCTAATTATTTAATCATTCTTCTATCCTTTTGGCTTCTTCAAGTTGGATCCTCAAATTGACATTGATTTCTCTTGTTTCTTTAATCTCTTCAAGACTTTTGCTAAGCTCATCATTTACCTTATTCTTTTCTTTTTCTTGACTAATTATTTCATTATTTAGTCTCTTTATGTCTTCTTCTTTTTCTTCTAATTGGGTCCTTTGCTTAGTTGTTTCACTTCCTTCTTGTTTCCTAAGAATTTTCTTTAGTTCCATGAAATTACTTTGATACTTTTCTAGGGATTCCATAGTGATTCTTTCAAGATCCTCAAAATCATATGTATTATCTTCTACTTCTTCTAAAACATCTATAAATTTATCTTTAAGCTTCAACAAATCTTCTTCTTCATCTATAAGATAACAATTATCTTATTCTACACAAACTACTTCTATGTATTCTTCTTCATTTGCATGATGGCATTCAACATCATTGCATTTAGAATTATTGCAATCAGAAGATTTTGGAGAGTCTTTACCTTCATTGGTGACTAATTCTTGATTTTCCTTCTCTAGCTTAAGCCATAGGTCCTTGGTAGAGGTACATTTTCCTATGCTTTCTTTGACAGAACCTGAACGTCCATTGAACATGGTATTTAATGCTACTTCATTATTCTTCTTTTCTTTTTTTTGAGCTACAAATTTTAATTGATTCTTTGAGGGAACTGATCCAACAACAATTGTGTCCCAAACACCTGCTCCTTTTGACTTCAAATACCCTTTCATTTTTATTCTCCATGCCGAGTAATCTATCTCATCAAATAAGGGAACATCTTCTACATGTTCATCCATTTGTGTGTAAATGGATCTCCTTCAAGCTTGTAAGGATTTATAGTGAAGGCATGCTCTAATACCAATTTTTGGACACACTGACCACAATGAGAGGGGGGGTGAATCATTGTAGGGATATTTTTAAACTTATTTCAAAACTTTAGTTAGAAACCAATTCAAATATATTATTCATTCATACTTAGCTACTTGCATGTATCAACAACAATCATCAATAATAGATAACTATAAACCATCACCATAATAAACACAAAGAACTTCGGATATATGTGTAAAAATTTTGTATTATCTATTACATGAGACTAAAATATCTAGGGTTTATCAGCACCAACTGAAAAGAGCACCAAATACAAGAGAGTACCAACTCTCAATACAAGATCCAGCTTGTAGATCTCAACACCAACTGAGATGTGAGGAATCCAACCCTTAAGTACAAGACCCAAATTGTAGATAGAAAAAAATCTGTCAAATTACCAACAGATACACGACATTTATATACTGCATCATGTGTATGTATGTGACCTTTCTATACTGCAGCACGCGTATTTACATGACCTTCTCTCTGTCAGCCTGGGTACACCTTCAGAAAACTAGGGTTTTCCATCTTTCTGCAAATATGAAACTTTTGGCCCCTTAGACCTTCATTGCCTCTATCACATCCACCTACACCCTATCACTACAACCAACCTATTCCATTTGTACCATGTCATCAATGAAGCATATCCAACAACCAATTCATGTCCCTCATGCATACATCATCATACAACATATATATCCCTCAACCATATCAGAATTGTACCATACATAAGAGTAATGTTCAGTCAACCAACCAACCAACATATACCATATCCAGATACCACAACAACCACGCCAAGAATGCCTCAAGCATTCACTATACCATAAGAAAAAATGATCATTAAAATAATCATGTAACCATACCATAACTTATGTAGATTATCTGAACATGTAGAATGTTGACCTAGGAACTTGCTACAGAGTTCAGGGACCTGGAGCCAACATCTACTCATTTTTTCATGAACTTTTCAGCTATACGCACCCTGTCCTTCTACATCTTGCATATGTACACTACCTTAGCCACAACAGCCTGTGTATGTACGTGACCTCCTCCACTGTATCTCGCATAATCTTAAAAAACTAAGGTTTTTTTTAATCTCTGAAACTTTCGTTGTCAACCTTCCTTTGCTACCTCAGACTTGCGTAACTTCAAACGTATCAATGGGTACCTACAATAAACATTTCAAAAGACAATAGATATTTAATATGTTCAAACTTCTCTTTTATAAGAGACTCTTTCTCTCTTATTTATACACTCCAAGTAGCTTCCTGTAGGGGTTATCTTCTAACCAACTTCCTTATTTTAGGGCTAACCCACTTCTAACCACTTTGTCCACTTAAAACTCACCACTTCTAGTTGCAAATATTTTATTATTTTCTTTTTGTAACAACTTAACTCATGATTAAATCCTAGTTACAACCACTTTGACTAGTCAACTTCTTTTGGGAGCTTCTAGAATAATTTGACTTCTTTGACCTTCTAGGGGCTTCTAGATAACTCATGAGGGTCCTCCAACTTCACAAGGTCGTATCTCCTCAACCGTGAGGAACTACGTGACGTACCACATATCATTGGAAACAACATGACATGTAATATCCATATAGAATAGTATCACTTTCAAATTGAATAATCTCCATTACATTATTCCTCAACCAAACTTGGGTTCCTTAACCACACTGCTAGGATTACTCAACCACTTAAAAATTTGTACTTTGCAAAGAAACTTCCTGTGAGGGATTTCACCATAAGGGGACCACTTTGGAGTTCATCCATTTCATACTTCCTATCAACCATGACATGACGTCAATGATACAACTTCCTTTGATATCAACATTGACATCAATGACAATACATCACTATGACACCACTTGAAATCAAACCTTTGACATCAATGACAACATAGTACAACAGTTTCTTTAGAATCCTCATCCACAGACTGCACACTCCTATAATTAACTGATCCATCTGCGGTGGGGTTAATACAATCATTTTGTTTCCCTATAGTCATATTATACAAGTGATCAAGTACATGTGTCTCGATATTATCATCTGCAGGTTTGGTGTACCATGGGCCTTGATATGGATCTAATGGTTGAGTGACATTCATACCATCAAATTCAAAATTCATAGTTTCCTTTTTAAGATCAATGAAAACATAGTTTTCATAAGCCTAGTCAATTCCTAACAAAGATTAATATGGATCCTTCTCCCCCATTATTTCAATAAACTCAAAATCAACTATTGTTTTGACACCATCCAAATCGACTTCAACATTTTGTATCCTTCCTACTAGAAAAATGCAATATTAATTTTCCATCTACAAATGAATAGGAGAATATATTGACTTCGGTTTTCCCATTGCTTCCCAAGTCTTGTTTGGAAATATGTTGACATCAGATCCCAAGTCCAGTATAACATCCTTGATCTCATAGTCATCGATATGAGCATTCAATCTGAATTCTCTTCCAATCCTCCTCTTTCTTCTTTGTACTCTACTTTCTTTTATTTTATGGAAGGTTAGAAATAATAAACTCGTATATATTTCCTTTAGCTCCTAAGGATACTTTGATTGTATTTCACAACTTCTCAGTAATGTGTTCATAATCTAATACGTCAGAAAATAATTGAAACCAAAGATCAACAAATTTTTGTGACTTACCTGAAGAATCCATGTAAGCCAATGATTCTCTGGTGATCCTTGGATGATGATAATTCAAACATAAACTTGTTTATGCAACTTCGAGTGTGGATGTACCGAGAATCTATATGAACATCTCTACTACATTCTTGAATAATTCCTTCTATCAAGTAGAATCATACTTAGTATCTTTTGGCACAACCTTTTGAATATTGATTTGATGTGGACTCTCTACATCAACACTACTCTTCACTCCTCCTCTAGTAAAAATATCAATATTTGACCCACTTCCTCCGGCTACAGCTCTAGGTTTGGAATTTATCAAATTGGATCCTCTATGTCTGGCATGATATTCCCATTTAGCAATCAAATCATGACATTCTTCAATAGCATGAGTGTTTTTCCTACAATGTGAACACCAGGTTCTTATTCAAAGTGGACAATCACTCACTAGATTCCCTTTCTCATTGCAATTGTAGTAGTGAACTGGTCCGCTTCTGCTAGTTCATCCACCTCTGTATCCTCCTCTTTTTCTATGGACTCCTCTAAATCCTTGAGGTCCTTTATTGAATATGAATGTAGATTGATCCAACCTATATGTAGGTGCATCCAAAGCACTACATTGATTGGTGTTATGACATGGAGAAAAACCAAAGTCACAGTACATTCTATTTCGAGTAGGTGTATATTTGTGAAAAATGGGGCAATGCCATGGAGAATTCCCATGACTTATACAGATCTCACAATATTCTTTAGTATGGACTCCTTGATTATTCATAAAGGCATGATATTGAACAAGACCATGAAATGGTGTTGTCGCAATAACCTGTGTGACTCCTCCTAATGGCCCTATTGGCGGAGGTGCCATGGGAGAGGGCCCTACTCCTATATATATTCTTTGACATTGGTCACCATATGATATTTTGTATAAAAACTGGTACACCATAATTTCCATCGACCTGTCCTAGGAAGGGTCAACTCTTGGATCTTCTTAGTTAATGCAGAGATCTGACCCTACAGTTTTGTAATATCAGCATCTTCAGGTGGTTTCATAATTTTCAAACTCCCTGGATAACCTACCATAGCTTAAATATTCATGGCTTTCTCCAATGCTTCTAGAGAGATTATTCTTTGTTGAGTCAAAGGGATGTGGGTCAAAGGTAGCAACCCCTAAATAAACCACTCCCTTTGAAGATATTCATGAATAGGATTCACCAACATCCCTATTGCATCTTTAAATATTTTATTCTATTCCCGTGCAGACTCCCCATCTCTCTGTTTTATCTCCCACAACTCAGAAAGGGATTATTGCTCTGCCTATGGAAACTAGAATTATGCTATAAACCTCTGTCTCACTTGAACCAGAGAGAATGCTTGACCTTGAGGCTCAATATTCTTCATGTACCATTTGAGAGATCTAATTCTAAAAGTGGTATGAAAATAAACCAATTTATTTACATCTGGAGTCCCTCGAGACCTCCAGATGGTTTCACATAGAAACCAGTGTTGCTCAACATCCTCCTCTCCCTTTTCCCAAAAACTTAGGGTATTGGGTAAGGAATCCTGCAATTTGTGTTCCCATATCTAAACTTGTAGATCCCACTAAAATAAACCCACACTATCCTGGTTGTGATATAATGGTAGAACTTTCCACACTTCCACTAATACTAATCACTAAACTTGGAGATCTCAAAGAACTAGGAATAATAGGAATTGTAGAAGGATTTACTGTAGAAATTACCATATCTGTTGACGACGTTGGGGGAATAGGTGATTCAGTTATGGTTCCTTTACCTGTGCAATGAAATTATTTGATATGGGTGGTATCATTCACTTGCAATGTTGTATTTACTTCCTGATGCAATCCAGTATCTTATGAAGTCACAGGGTTTGATTTTCCCACAACTTCCTATGAGGTCTGCGTTGAACATTCCTCATCAATGGTGGAATCTACCCTTATTCTTTCATCCATATCTTCTTAGTATCATTCCTATTGTCTAATTACTCCATAATATTCATCTCTCACACCAAATCTCTCTTTCAACCATTGATTGGCCATTATTCCTCGTCTCTGCAACTTCCACAACTCTTCTAGTTGTTCTTATCACCATTGTCTCTCTTGATATTCTTCCACAACTAATCAGTCTGATTCGCCAATGTATTCATCTAGTTCCACCACCATTTTTCCAAAATGGAAGCCCTCCTCAGAGATCATTTGTCTCTTTCATTCTTCTCTTGAAGGCCCCCCATATCTCAAAAAATAATTATCGGTATCAACTCATGAACCCTACCAAAAATCACCTTCCCATGAGCGCAGGGATCTAAGATTCCATATCAACTAAAGGAATAGGAAACATTCCTTCTTCCACTAATAAGACCTTGATCCACAAAGGGATCTTTTGCAACATTCTTCCTATATCTCCTTATCTGAATAATTCTTCTTCTTTCGAAAAGGATTGATGATTCTCTACAACGAACTCGATATTGTAACCCTCCAAAGTAGTTTTCACCCAAAAGTCCACAGCTCACGAGATCTAATGATCTAAACAATGAAGAGTTACTAGACTCTCAAAAATATAATTATATCTCTTTTTCCTTCGATATTTTTACTATGGGGCTTCTTACAGCCGATCTAACAACTGAAATAAATATTTAGGTAAATTTACCCAAAAGATCTCATATCGGTCGCTAGTCAGCTCTGAATATAAAATAGTATCCTTTACAACCCTAAAGCTCTTGTGTCGCAAATCGACCTCCTGCCTTATGAACACATAACACTTCCTTTCCCCCCAATTTTCAACTTCATATTTGTAGACCCGATGGAGCATCCTCTAAAAACTCTCTTTGAAGCTCAATCTCGACAATGAAACCATTTGTTGGCACAAAATCAAGACCAGGTTTCTCGACATTTACCAACAAAAAGTATTGTTTTAGTCTAGGAACACTGACATATTGAACCTTTCGCAAAGGAAGGAGGTCTCACCTGAAGCGTAGTAGAGACTTATATGATGAAGGGAGTTAAAGAGAACACAACATCAGATCTAGCTCTAGACTAATCAGATCCATATGTTAAACAATAAAGTTGAGATGTGACAATATTCATATATTAAATAGATAAAACTAAGGAGTTATGTAGCGGAAATATAGATCCATTTACAACATAGACAAATAACCATAAAGAAGTTTTTAGGACCCCAAATCATATCATTCTATTATTAGCAGTAGTACCAAAACCTTCACACAACATAGATATTCAATACATCTTCTCACGCAACAAGATCTGATCCCTCATAATCCATTACAAACTCAAAACTTGTTGCATATGCAACAATAGTACCAACATGGACCATTAAAATATCCAGTCATGACTATGCTAACTAAATCCCAAACTAGGAAATAACAATAGATGATCACAACAGTGGCAATGCTAACAATAACCACATTAACCCTCTCATTAACCCTTTTCCCATTACATTTCAATTCTATTTATACTTTTCGCATCTTTAATAAATTCACTTGAATAAATCAAATACGCTCTTCACCACTTCCTGGATTCCTTTTTCCACCCGTCGTATTGATAGGTATTTCTTCATCTTCTATATTTCCAGCTGGCATGCGATGCTTTTAAATATTCCAAAAATCAACTCCATCAAGGATATGTGGACTATTCTATCATTTCTCTCTTCTCAAAAACTCAACTCATCATCCTTGAAAACAACCATGGGAGCTGGATTCAAAAGGAGAGAAGTAACATAACCTTTATGATAATCCTGAGATATGGTAGAATTTTTTAGAGATGTGATTGGTTAAGAATACTTTGAAGACTCATAGGATTGATGATGAGGTGTTCCTTAAGGATTTCTCAAATTTCAAAATATCACTTGTTGGATTCTTGAGGGGGTAGTCGATGTGAGAGCAATTTAATCGTTTTTAACCATATAATGTAAGTGTTATATCGATTGTAGCATTATCATCCAATAATTTCAGGTAATAAACAATGAACAAATAGACAATCATACACATACAAAATAAACCAATATTACATTAATAAAGAGAAAACAAAAAAAAAAAAAAAAATGTTTTTTTTTTCTTATATGTCTTGAAGAATTACATTCATTGGAAACAGGCTTCCCTTGTTTTTCCAAAGCTAAAAGCTGGGAGGCTCAACCTAGTTTCTTAGGCTGGCTTTGAGAGAAATATCAACTCTACAATTCTATGGCTACAACTAGAAGGGCTACAACCCCCTATGTTCTTGACTACAAACGGAGGGTGGCTACAACCACCTATCCTTGCCCCATCCAAACATACGAAATATAAATGCAAATGTAGACAACCTGTCATCACTGAATCAACCACTACCATTTTCAACCTATACAAATAACCTGTAACAACATAGCAATCCAGCCTACACCAAACAACGTAATGCCAACCCGTAACAACCTATACCACCAATCAACACCTTGCAGAGCAACCCTATACCAATAACCTGAACCAACATGTACCGTACATCAACATTGACTCATCAAGATGTACCAACATAATCAGCGCTATACACCTCGTATGTGCCAACTTATCAACTAACCACCTCATGTATATTCAACTCATCAACTTTACACTTCATGTATGTTCAAACTCATCAAATACTTGTCTCAACCATGTGCCAACAATGTAACTCAACCATATACCATAGCCATACACCAATATAACCATCAAATGTTGTCTAAAAATTCATCACTCTATCCATAAACCAAATACCATTTAGAACCCTTACATCAAAACTATGTTGCCCGCAACCTCATTTGTTATGTAGCCGTCAAAGAGTTGAATAACAACTTCAACAATACAACCACAAACCAAAGAGATGATACCCATATCCCAAATCACCAACAACAAAATGTAATTGTATCCCTCAATAATCATGATATATGCAACAATATTGAGCATCCAATACCATCTCGAGAGATAAACCCTAGCTCACAAACATACCTCAAACAAGGTTCATTATCTCTCATAAATAGACCCCAACCGTATTCTTTGCCACAATTTTTATGCCGCGATTTTTATGCCATACTTTTTCTGTCACAATTTTATAGCTGATTTTTTCTGCCGCACTTTTACTGGTGATTTTACGCGTGAATTTTTTTTGCCATGATTTTCTTTAGCACTATTCACACTTGCTTTTACGCGCATTTTTCTACCTACGTTTTACCATGGCACTTTTTCTGCCGCTTTTTCTTGCGCGCACTTTTGAAATTGCACTTTTCTACGCAAATTTTCTCTATCAGCAATACCTGCCCAAATAACCTTTCAAAAATATATATTCAATGATTTTCAAGTGTGTTTAAATGAGAGCTTTGCCTCTTATTTATACTATTGTAGCATTACACTTTTCCTTATTTTGGGGAGTTCTCCATTTACTTTATTATTAAATAATTTCTTTGCACAAACACTTGACTTTTGGGGGATTTTATATGACTCATGAGGGGTTCTTCAACTTCATAGCCATAACTCTCTAATCATGAGGAACTATGTGGCATAACACCTATCACCGGAAATGGCATGAAAAGCACTATCCATCAGGATAGTTTCAATAAATTCACTTATCCTCATTATTCCATAATTAAGCATGGGTTCTCTAACCACTTCTAGGATAACTCAATCCACAAAGCATCTTTCAGTGAGGGGCTTTTCACCATAAGGGGATCCTTTGGAGTTCATCCATTTGTACTTCTTATCAACCGACTAGAGACAATGAGTCATCTTTACATCAAACAAACTTGGGTCCGTACCCAACCTTTGTGCTACGAGCTTTCTTACAAGGGTTGACATCAATGACAACCAACCTTAATCAACAATAGCCCTTTGGCATTGAGTGGAAACACTTTCGATGCAATCACGAAATCATAGCTCATGCCCCGTGGAACCATGCCTCCCCATCCTGCGCATCATCGTATTTCTCCCCGGGAACCATGCCACCCTATGTCCTATACATCCTGATCAATCTCCCATTTGTCATCAATGGAAAATGTATCTCCATCTAGGGTTTCTCCCGACTGAACTATCCTCTTTGAGTGCTTCCTCTTTTGTACATACTCAGACATATAAGATAAAATTCAAAGAAATCATTTTGGATAGAAATAACTCTGAGTATTTGGAGAAGATAGTCAAAGGCTTTATGTGCAAATTGGTTTTGTAAAGATGTCTACCACTTGTTCTTTTATTCCCACAATACTCAAATCAGTGTTCTTTCACAACTTGTTCAGTAGAAGCCCGTGCTTGATTGGGTCATGATTTTCCTTGGGTGCATCCTTTGGGTTCTTTATCGCGATGGCACTTGTATTATCACAATAGATTGGAATGGGCTCATCCTTCTCAACCTATATATCTAATGAGTTTGTTTCATAAAGAACTGGTATTTTAACGTGTTGATGTTGCAATGCTACTACGCCTCCGGTTGTAGATAACGATAGTAATGATTGTTCTTTTCTTAGCCATGATACTAAACACTCACCTAAGTAGAGCGTTGCTCCGATTGAAGTGCTTCTTGGTCATCAATACAACCTTCTCAATCGGCATCGTGGCCAGGTAATAGGTGATAGATCCCTTTCCTTTTGGATACCATAATCCCAACTCTTATGTTCCTTTGAATATCTAAATCCCTCTTCGGAGTTAATACATGTGATTTCCTTTGGTGCTCACTTGAGAGTGTGCCACCGGTCTAACTACACGCATTACATCACGTGCGGATGTTGTCGCATATATTAGGCTACCAATCATTGACTTGTATTGCCTCTGAATCTGTAGACTTTGAATCATCATCTTTTCTTAACTTGCAATTGGTTTGCACATGAGTGATAACTAGTTTGCAATCTTCTATTACGAACCTCTTTAGAATTTCTTTGATATAGTTAGTTTCAAAAATAAAAACTCCTTGGTGGCTTTGGCGTATCCTAAAGTCCATAAGAGGATAGTTCTCCAAGTAGTGAAATTTCAAATTAATTATTCCTTATCCTTTGCAAATTCGGCTTAACACATCATCATCTACAAAAATAATATCATCCCATAAACTTTAATTAATAAAATACTATCTTGACTTACCTTGATGTAGGGTTTGTTGTCTACACTTCCTTTATTATGAACCCACATACAATTGTAGATATTTATCTAGTCCTAGAGTAACATGCTCTAGGAGCATGTTTTAATCCATACAATTATGCTAATTTACACACATATCTATGTTCTCTAACAACTAAAATCATTACAGTTTGTTCAATGTAAACTTCTTCAAGTTTCCCATTCAAAGTTTGTTTACATCCATCTAATACACTTTAATATTTTTGGGGCATACATAAGCTAAAAAGCAATCCAGTTGATTCATTCTAGGCCCCGGGAAAATGTTCAAAGTCGTTTCCTTCAACCTCTGCATATCCTTTACATGCAAATCTATCTTTGTTCCTTGTGACATTTCCATCTTCATTCAATTTATTCTTGTACCTTAACCACTTTGTGTAGTCGCATTCTTATTCTTTTTTCTTGTAACCAATTCCCAAGTATAATATTTCTCTAGTTAGTCCAATTTTTTCATTCATGGCCTTATTCCCAAAATTCATCCTTGATGGCCTCTTCAAAACAGGTTGTTTCAATCCTTAGATGAGGAGTGCTAGGTTCATTTGTTTTGGTGAGTGAATTCTTCTTCTAGTCTCAACTCCACCATCTTTGTTTGATGTCGATATGAAGGGATGATTCTTTGTGCTAATGCGCTGGAGGTGTCTTTGGAGGCACTTGCTAAACTTTATCTTTTGCTTATGTCGGATCTTCTTCATCTTCCCCTTCTACTTCATTTTCATCTTCTACTTCTTTTTCCTTAAGGTTTGTTTTCCCATTGATTCATTTCTTCTTTATTTCGTTCTTGTCTACTTTGTTTCCATAAATTGTTTAGGTTGGTGAAACACCAACTTTGTTTCAATCTCATGTAAACCTTGTATGATTTCCTTGTACTTGGTAACCAAAAAGTACTCATTTTCCCACACGAGAGTCAAACTCTCTACCTCTTTTGATGTAGCATTTGCTCTGAAAGCTTTGAAGTGCTTCACATTTTGTTGGTCTTCCTTTCCACATAGCTCATGGGGAGTTTTTTTTCAATGTTGTTTCTGAGCATTACTATGTTTTTAATGTGAACTGCTTTATGCATTGTTTGTGTCCAAAATAAATATGTCAATTTAGAATCCATTAGCATTGTTAGATTTTCTTCTGTTGTTCTTTCTTTCCAACAACTCCATTTTTTTGAGGGTTGTCCCTAGTAACATAGAATTGCCTTTTTATTCCATTTTCATGAGTGGTCCATAAATTCCTTTAGTGAACTCTCCCTCATTCTCCAGGATCAAGCATTTGATTTTTTGAATCCATTTAATTTTCAACCATTTCCTTGTACATGCGAGTTTTCAAAGTTCTGACTTATTCTTGAGAAAATGCAGTCATTCTTGTATAATCATCAACTAATAACATAAATTATTTCAACAACTTTTAAAACCTTTGTTGTAATTGGTCCGACTAGATCGGTATGCACAATTTCTATTGGTCTTTTCATTGAATATTCCTTTGATTTAAATTTGGTCTTTTGTTTTTCTTTCCTTGTTGACAATGCTTGCATAAAAGTGTTGGTTGGTTTTGTGATTTGGGGCATTTCTGACTAATTCTCTTTTGACTTTGACAAGGTTATCAAAATGTTTGTGACCCATTATACATTATGCCATAGTTAGCTTTCATCTTCCTTTCCTAGACAACACTTTCATTTCAATTTCACTTAATACATATATATTGCTTGAGGTTCTCGCGATTCACGACCAATCAATTTTCCTTATATTTTCTTATCTCGCACTTTTGTGAATCAGAAATAACTTTATGACCTTGGCCACAAATTTGACTCACACTTAGAATGTCATGTTTTCCTTATCTTATTCTTTAATTAGAACATTTTTTGCCTTTGTATTCGAACCCCAATTAAGTACCTTTTTCCAATGAAAGTTTTAATGAAATCATCATTTCCGAAGGAGACTAATCCATCTCTTTCCTTTCTTAAAGTAGGAAACTTTGTCTCTATCCATCCATGTGTTTTGAACATCTCTTGTCAACATACCAACCACATTTCTTCTGCCAAGCATGAGAGGTGTGTTTCATCCATTTCTATATTGATTCTACTTTCTTATCCATGTCCTTTTAGGAGGTTCTTGTCCGTGACTGTTATTATTCTGTTGATGTTCTTTTCCTAGGAGGTTGTCATTCTGCAATCTTGTATGTGTCCAAAGTTGTTTACATTTATGTGTTCCTTGGTTATAAAATATTCAAACATATTTGTAACTTCTTCTCTATGTTTCACCGGGCCTTCTTGGATAACCCTTTTTGTGTATGACTTTTCAAAGTTGTTTATTTTCTTATTTTTAGCTCATTTCTGACTTTATGTCAAAATTATTACGTAATATAAACCAAAGAAAGTTTGATATCTAGGGGTTGAATATCACGACTGGGGTACTCTTGTAGATTTCTTCTTTAGGCTATAGAGTTGTTGATTGTAAATATGAATCTTCGATTGGAGGTGTCCGTAATATTCCTTGTGAATATTTCTATCCTCGCCGATTGTTTTTTCATAGCTTTTGGATATGTTTCTTGCTCTATTGCTTTGGATCTTGATCTCACTACGTTTGATGTATCCAATTCAGTACTTGTCATGATGAGGGATTTTTGCGATAATGTCATCAAAACTTTTGAGTTGTTCTGTATTTTTTTCTTTTAAAGATCATTTCTTAAATGAATGAAATCTATGCTTGAAATTCAATGATTTTGTCTCTTCCTTCTAGTTTTTCTTTCTGTGCTTCTTCAATTCTTTTTATATTCTTCTATTTGAACCTTCAAATTTGTGATCCATTTTTCTAATTTCTTAGTGTCTTCTTTCTTGTCTTCCTCATATAGTTTCTTGTTTTCTTATTTTCTCTTCTAATAGCTTCTATGACACATAAATTCTTCTCGATAGTCAACTTTTCCTCTTCATATTCTTCTTTGGCTTCTTCATATTCTTCTTGACCTCTCTTCATATTCTTCTTACGCTTGAATTAATTAACATCAGAGTTTTTTACTGCCTTGAATAGAACTCTTTCTATCTCACTTTCAGCTTCATCTTCATGATTATGAGATGTTTTCTTTGCTGAATGCATGAATTTTCTTGAAGCTTTTTTGGTTCTTTTTTCCTTTATATGTTCGTTTGATATTTATTGTAACCTTCATCATTTCTCTTTTTCTTATGGAACGTGGATTAGAAAAATGAGCCAATACCATCCAAGGGGGTAAAACAAATCAAAGGAAGTGTACCTCTATATACACATTTGTTGGTTCCCTTGTTCAATCTTTTGACGAGGTGTACTTCTTCATGTTATTCCAGGGTTATCCAACACTATTGTTATTTTTTCTTTTGATTTCCCTTTTTCTTTGAATTTTTGGATGCTTTGATTCTTCTTTTATATATGGATTTTTCTTGTTCATATCTCATTTTTTTTTCATATGCTATGAAGATTCCATGTAATTAGATCCATGCTTATTGATTTCATATCTACTCTTTCTTCTGATTAGCATATCATAGGATCAATCGCATAGGAAGAGATCTTAGTACCTTTTGAACAATTATATTCTTTGATTTCTTCTCTAATCCTATATTTCATTTATTGTTTCATCAACTCGTAAAAATAAGCTGCAATATTCTCATCTTCCTTCATCTTAGAAAGTTGTTTCAAATTGACTTCTATAAGTTTGAATATTTATTGCTTTGACTTTTGAATCCTCCTTCTTAAATATTTCGAAGTTTGTCCCCAAAAATATCTTTAGCGGATTCACAATGTGCAAATTTGGTGAATATTGTTTCACTAAGACCATTCAGAGGGTGCATTTGTGGCTTTGGAATTATGCAATAGAGAGTTTCACTACTTTTCATTTGTTGGTGGAATTGTTGATGCTGTGTATCCATCTACAATTGATTACCAAATTTCAAATCCATATGCTTGTATATATGTCTTCATCCTTATGCTCCAAAATGCATAATTTTTTCCATCACACTGTGGTACTCCATTTGCTCAAATTTGTTTGCTCTCCATGATCTTCCTTTGAGTGGTTAAATGATTTGAAGGAACTCCTTCATAGTACCAATTGTTGGATTAAGGAGGTGTGAATGGAGTAATAGAAATTTAATCCTTTTTAACCATATAATTATAAGTCTTATATCAATTGTAGCATTATCATCCAATAATTTACAGAGTAAATAAAAAATGAACAATGAGCAATCATACACGCTGCGAATTTTAGTTTTTTTTTACACTTAGAGCAAAGCGGGAGAAAACCAGGAATGTTTTTTTCTTATATGTCTTGAAAATTACATTCACTGGAAACGCAAAGCTTCCTTTGTTTCCAGTTGCAAATGGAAGGGCTTCAACCCCTATTTTATCAGGCTTCTACAACAGGGAAGCTCAACTCCTAATTCTCGGCTACAACCCGGAAGGGCTACCGGCCCTAAGTTCTTGAGCTGGCCGGAAGGTCTTCACAACCACCTATCGCCCTTTACATCCAACCTCCCTGATATAAATTCCAAATGTAGACCTTCCACTATCGCTGAATCAATCCACTAGCGTGATTTATTAACCTGTACCAATAACTTTGTAATAACCACATTTACCGGTCAACTGCGCAAACAACGTACCCATTAACGCTTAACAGCACATGCCAGATCAGCACGCACCGAAACCTAACGTAGCCTGGCCAGCGAATTAACATGTACTGCGTGAATCGGCCTATGCATTAACCTTGACTCATCAATATGTACCAACATCATCAATATACACCTCATGTATGTTCAACTCATCAACTATACACCTCGTAGCTTGCCAACTCATCAGGCGCGCACCTCGTGGACGGCCCTTGGCGCATATTCCTTCATTATTATGACCGTATTTTAAACATGCCTCAACCATATCTAGGGCAACCACCATCGCAACCATCAAAGGCTATCTAACAATTCATCAATCTATCCATAAACCAAATACCATAAATACTCACATCCGTCATGTGTCGCAACCTCATTGTTATGTAGCCTCAAGCTAATAATAACTTCAACAACACATCACAGCAAAGAGATATTACCAGGTATACCAATTGTATCTCTCGGCCAAATCTGATATACGCAGCAATGCTAAACATCCAATACCATTTCAAGAACTAAACCCTAGCTCAAAACATACCTCAAACAAGATGTTTTGTATCTCTCATAAATAGACCCCAACCATGTTGTTGTCGTGATTCTGTTGCCATGGTTTTGTTGTCATGATTTTTCTGTTGTAGTTTTCTTGCCATGATTTTTCTGCAGCGATTTTTCTGCTGCACTTTTTATGCCACACTATTTCTACCGCGATTTACCCGGGTCACGCTTTTACGCGCCACACTTTCTTGGCACTTTTCCTGCCGCACTTTTTTTGTAGCGTTTTTTCTTTTAGCACTTTCGCGCGGCACTTTTCTTGCCCGCACTTTTTCTCACGCAAATTTTCTCTATCAATATGCGTACTTTAATGGCGCTGCAGGCGGGTAATTCAATGGTATTCAAGTGTGATTAAATGAGAGAGCTTTACCTCTTGTGCATAATTTCATGTAATATTACACTTTCCTTATTTTAGGGAGTTATCGATTAACTTTATTATTTGACCGTTTCTTTTGCAAGCACTTGACTTTTGGGGGCTTCCATATGACTCATGAGGGTTCTCCAGCTTCATATGGCCATAATTCTCTATCCGTGAGGATTTATGTAACATTATTTATACCACCAAAAATGGCATGAATTTTTTTATCCATCTAGGATAGTTTCACTAACAAATTCAGCGTCCTTCAACTCATTATTCCCACAATTAAACGTAGGTTCTGTAACCATACTTCTAGGTCGCTCAATCCTCAAGAGTCTTCTCATGAGGGGTTCACCATCAAGGGGACCACTTTGGAGTTCATCCATTTTCACTTATTATCAACCATGACAAGAAAATAATGGATTCATCTTTACATCAAACAAACTTGGTCCATTACCCAAACCTTTGTACTACAGGGCTTTCTTCAGGGTTGTATCAATGACAACCAACCTTAATCAACAATCTCCCCTGGCATTGATGGAAACGCACCGTTACAATACTAAATCCCATATGCTCAATACCCCTAGAGACCAATACCTCTGTCACTCTGCATCTTTGTGACCATTCTCCCATGGAACTGGTACATAACCTCATCTGATAAATCTCTTGCTGATGACATCAATGGAAAGGGTGACTCTTTTATTTGGGGTTTCTCCCCCTGACCAAACTGTCCTATTTATGGGGCTTCCTCGTGTACATCTGAGACATATAAGATAACCATTCAAAGCATTCATTTTGAATTAGAAATAACTCTAATTCTCTAGTGAATATACTCAAGGCTTCCCGTGGAAATTGGTTTTAATAAATATGTCTGGCACTTGTTCTTTGTTCCCACATAATCAAATCTGATGTTTTCTGCAAATTGTTCCTGTAGAAGGTGATACTTGATTCATGGGAATGTGTTATGTCTTAGAGTGCATCATCGAGTACTTTGGGGCCACTGGTGGCGCTTGTATTATCATAATAGGTTGGAATGGGCTCATCTTACTCAACCTATATATCTAGCAGGAGTTTGTTTCATCAAAGAACCTGTTTACAACATGTTGTAGTTTCAATACTCGGTTTTGAAGATAAATATATTGATGATTGTTTATTGCTTATTACTTATCCGTGATACTAAACACTCACCAAATTAGAATGATACTCCACTGGTGCTTTGTCAGTTATCAGCCTGACTACCTTTGATACCGTACATCTGTGTGGGAAATTAGTGATAGATCCTTTATTTTTGGATAGCATAATCCAAAATGTTTTGTTCCTCTGAGATATCTGAAATCCTCTTCACTGCTAATACGTAACAGTTCCTTTGGTGTTACTTGAAATCGTACCACCTATTCAGCTTCTGCATTACATTTGGTCTAGATATTTGTCACATATAGTAGGCTACAATCATTGACTATAGCCATTGCCTCGATCTGTAGACTTTGAATTGCCACCTATTCAACTACTTGCATTACATTTGGTCTAGATGTTGTCACATATAGTAGGCTACCAATCATTGACCTGTATTGCCTCTGATCTGTAGACTTTGAATCATCATATTTTCTTAACTTGCAAATCATTTGCATGGGAGTGATAATTGGTTTGCAATCTTCCATTATGACCCTCTTTAGAATTTCTCTAATATACTTGGTTTAAGAAATAAAAATTCTTTGGTGGCTTTGACATATTTGAAGTCCCAGAAAGAAGGATATTCCTCCAAGTAATGACATTTCAAAATCATTATGAATATCCTTTGAAAATATATTTCTTAACCTGTCATCATCACTACCAAAAATAATATCATCAACATAAAATTCAATTAATAAAATACTATCTTGACTTACCTTGATGTAGAGGTTGTTGTCTGCACTTCATTTTTTGAATCCTATCTATTGTAGATATTTATCCAGACTCAAGTACCATGCTCTAGGGGCCTGTTTTAGACCATACAAGGCCTTCTTTAATTTACACACATAATATATGTTCTCTAACAACTGGAATCCTTCTGGTTGTTCAATGTAGACTTCTTCTTCAAATTCCCCATTCAGAAAAGTTGATTTTACGTCCATCTAATACACTTTAATATTTTTGGAGCATGCATAAGATAAAAGAAATCAGATTGCTTCCATTATGGAAACTTGGGAAAATGTATCTTCAAAGTCAATTCCTTCAACCTGTGCATATCCTTTACATACTAATCTAGCTTTGTTCCTTGTAACCTGTCCATCTTCATTCAATTTATTCATGTATACCCACTTTGTGTCGATCACATTCTTATCATTTGATCTTGTAACCAATTCCCAAGTATAATTTTTCTCTATTTGATCCAATTATTCATCCATGGCTTTATTCCAAAATTCATCCTTGATGGCCTCTTCAAAACAGGTTGGTTCAATCGTAGATGAGAGTGCTAGGTGCATTTGTTCTGGTGAACAGATTCTTCTTCTAGTCTCAACTTCTGCATCTTTGTTTCTGATAATATGATATGAAGGATGATTCTTTTCTACTCATTTGCTAGGTGTCTTTGGAGGCACTTGATAAACTTTATCTTTTTCTTCTATCGGATCTTCTTCATCTTCCCCTTCTACTTACTTTTCATGTTCTACTTCTTCTTCGTAAAGTTGTTCCATTGATTCATTTTCTTCTTCCTTTAATTCTTGTCTACCTGTTTCATAAATTGTTACATTGATGCTTTCCACAACTTTTTTCAATCTCAGGTTGTAACACTTGTATTATTTCCTTGTACTTGAGTAACCAACAAGTACTCATTTTTCCACACAAGAGTCAAACTTTCCCATTCTTCCATCTTCTCTTTTGATGTAGCATTTGCTCCCAAAAACTTGGAAGTGCTTCACATTTGTTGGTCTTCCTTTCCATAGCTCGTAGGGAGTTTTTTCAGTGTTGTTTCTAAGCATTATTTTGTTTTGAATTTGAATTGTTGTATGCACTGCCTGTGTACAAAAAATATATGTCAATTTAGAATCCATTAGCATTGTTCGATCCATTTCTTGTACTGTCTTGTTCTTTCTTTCAACAACTCCATTTTTTTGAGGTGTCCTAGCAACATAGAATTGTCTTTTTATTCCATGACTGTTGCAGTAGTCCATAAATTCCTTTGAAGTGAAATCTCCTCATTATTAGATCTCAAGCATTTGATTTTTGAATCCATTTAATTTTCAACCATTTCCTTGTACATCTTGAAGTTTTCAAAAGCTTATGACTTATTCTTGAGAAAGAAAACTGCAGTCATTCTTGTATAATCATCAACTAATAACATAAATTATTTCTAACCTTTTAAAACCTTTGTTGTAGTTGGTACAACTAGATTAGTATGCACAATTTCCAGTGGTCTTGTAGTTGAATATTCCTTTGATTTGAATTTGGTCTTTGTTTGCTTTCCTTGTTGATAATGCTTGCATAAAGTGTTGGTTGGTTTTGTGATCTGGGGCATTTCTCTGACTAATTCTCTTTTGTTGAATTTGACAAGGTTATCAAAATGTATGTGACCCATTCTTATGTTCCATAGACAACTTTCATCTTCCTTTCATAGACAACACTTTTCATTTCCAATTTCACTTAACACATATATATTGCTTGAAGTTCTCGCAGCTATAGCAATCAATTTTCCTAAACCTTTTTTTCTTATCTCGCACTTTTGTGAATCAAAAGTAACTTTATAACCTTGGTCACACATTTGACACACTTAGAAGATTATGTTTCATATCTTCTACTAGTATAACATTTTATGCATTTGTATTCTTGTTCCCAATTCTAACTATGCCTTTTCCAATGATTTTAGTTGAATCATCATTTCTGAAGGAGATTGATCCATCTCTTTCCTTTCTTAAAGTAAGAAACATGTCTCTATCACCTGTCATGTGTTTTGAACGACCACTGTCAACATACCAACCCCATTTCTTCTGCTTAGCTTATAGAGTGAGTGTGCTTTCCTCATTGCTATATTGATTCTGCTTTCTTATCCATGTCCTTTTCTGAGGTTCATGTATGTGACTGTTGTTATTCTATTGCAGTTCTCTAGGAGGGACTGTCATTTTTATATCTTTGGCCATGTGTCCAAAGTTGTTACGTTTGTAATATTCCACTTCAGTGCTCAAAGATTCAAACCTATTGTAACTTCTTCTCTATGTTTCACTAGGCCTTCTTGGATAACCCTTTTGTGTATGACTTTCAAAGTTGTTTATGTTCATGTTGTTAGCTCTGCAATTCACAGCTTTATGTCCAAATTTATTACATGCATAACATAAACCAAAAAAGATAGTTTGATACCTGGGAGTTAAAGATCTTTTGAAAGGAGGTACTCTTATGAATTCTTCTTCTTCCTGAGTCCTATCTGTCGTTTGTTGATTCTGAAATCTGAATCTTCTCGATGGAGGAGTGTCCCTGTAATCTTCCTTGTAGATATTCCTATCCCCTTTGATTGTTTCTGTATAGCTTTTTGGATATGTTTCTTGCTCTGTTGTTTTGGAGATTTATCCCTTTTGTGTCTGATTGTATCCAAGTCTGAACTAGTCATGATGAGGTTTTTTACTGCTGATGATGTCATCCAAAAATTTTGAGTTGTTCTACATATTTTTCTTTTTAAGATCCTTTATTAATGTGACAATCTTTGCTTCCAAATTTCCAATGATCCTGTATTTTTCTTCTAGCTATTCTTTGAGGGCTTCTTCAATTCTTTTAGCTTCTTCTATTTGAA
>SNQJ01S0013287.1:8214-27094 GCA_010110895.2 Picea sitchensis | reverse complement strand
TGACAAATTTACTGACCTTTATCTCATTGTTCCACAATTAAGCATGGGTTCTCTAACCATACTTCTAGGATAACTCAATCCCTAAAGCATATTCCCATGATGGATTTCACCATAAGGGGACCACTTTGTATTTCATCCATTTATACTTCTTATAAACCATGACAAGACAATAATGAGTCATCTTCACATACAAAAAACTTGGGTCCATTATCCAAACCTTTGTGCTATCGGGCTTTCTTCAAGGGTTGACATCAATGACAACCAACCTTAATCAACATATACATGAAACATGAATATGTGACCACAATAAGGGGACTAACAATTAGAATTAATGAGGCCTCCATTAACAAGGTTTCTAGTCTTCCCTTAGGAATTCCTTGGGATAAAGAAGAGAGGCAAGAAGTCATTAATTCCAAGAAGGCATTCTTCCTCCAAAATGGGAAACCTGATGAGGATAAAAATGGCATCAAAATGGAAAGCCTCCCTCACCCATGGTTGAACGTAGCATACCATATCATCAAATACATTACATGTGAGGGCAGGATGTTTCTGGTATATGATTACCACTTCAGACTATTACACCAACTGAGGCACCTTCCAAATCAGGAACCCCACCAAAACCTGAGCACCTGTTACTTCCTCATTCAACCATTAAAAGAGATGATCCTAAAAGTACAAAGAGGAAAACAATAATTATTATCACATCATGGACTCATCAAGATAATAGTTTCAGATGCTCTTAGGAGTTTGAGGCACAAAATTTTATGAGTAGATTTCATAAACATGGATCAATAGGAATTTGAAGAGGTTCATACAGCTATGAATGGAGAGGAAACGAAAAAGGGAGAAGAACCTAAGAGAATCACTGGGCCCAAAAATTAAAAACAAGAAAAAGAAAAAGAAAAAGAAAAAGTTAGATGAAAAAGACAAGGAAGCGGTTGATGTATTGACCACTTTAGGAACCCCCACTGTCATCCCCTTGAAAATCACTAGTGCAAAATGAGTACATTCCAAAATAAGGAGGTCCAACAGAATCAGGAGTCAAAAGAAGGAAATCCCATTGTCAACCACTCCACTCACCATCACATCCCAAGTGGAAGAGGTAAAGGACTCTCCTAGTCTAGAACAAAAAAAATAAAAATAAAGGGGAAGGAGCATCAAGAGGAGACAGTAGTGAAACAAGAAATACCAATGGAAGGAAACTCCAAAACAAATGTCCCTTGTGGAAAAACTTCTTTATGCAACCTTGTTAGAATTGGAGAAAACCAAGGTTGATTCCATCAAGTGAAAAAGGGTGGCAGAAGATAATAAAGGAAAACAAAAAGAGGAGGCTTCACAAGAATTGGAACAGTAGGTCCAACTTATGTAGAAAAAATTCAAATTATGACTATGTAGAAAGCAAAATGCAGCCAGAAGTTGAGATTGGAGAACGAGTTTGTTGAGCAACAACAAGACATTAAGAAGCAACAGGGAGGTGAACAAAAATAGTTTGTTGAGAAACAACAAGGCATTGAGCAGCAGCAGGGTGGTGAACAACAAAATTTTGTTGAGAAACAACAAGGCATTGAGTAGAAACAGGGTGATGAACAAAAGGAAAATGTTGAACAACAACATCTTAGTGAACAACAACAGGGTACACAACAATAACAGTAGTAGTCAGGATAGAAAGACCAATTTTTATTGCAAAAATGGTGTGCAAAATTTCATTTGGGGGGTGATGATGAACCCCATTATTGGCCATTCTAAAGGCTCATCTTTGGCATTTTTTCCACCATAAAATCACTTAATGTTTTCTTTTGACCATTTTTAATAACCAATCATGTGTATTTTGTATGTTTCTTAATGAATGTATGATTGAGGTAGATTTTTGTGTATAAAATACCTTTTTGTACTAATGTTTTTCTCAAAAGATATGTATTCCACCAATCCGGTTGAATTGCGGGATTCAAGGGAACCAACCTCCTAGAAACAGGGGATTTGTTCCCCTCAAGGAGTTTCCAACCAAATATCAAGGGAAATTGTCCCTACCTACCTCCAAGAGAGCTCCTTGTGCATTAATGACCACTTCTTATCAGAAACAGTTGAAGATACATGTGTAAAGGGCTGAGATCCCTCATTTTACCCATTTCTCTCCTTGATTTAGGAAAGGAGGTCGAACTCTCTAGAGATATATAGACCTCTAGCCTAGGAGAGCGATGTAGAGAATTTTGGAGAAGTATTGTGTGGATATTTTGTGAAAAATTGTATTGGTAACTCAAATCTTTCCTTCTCTTGATGTATTACTGATATTTATGAAATAAAGATGGTTTTTCTTTCAGTCTATTAAAGTTTATTTTAGGCTCCTTGTGCTTCTTGGATAGGACCTGTTATCGCATGAATTTGTTCAGGGTTGCAGGTCACATCCATGAGCACAGGTGAACAGGTGGGCGAAACTTTCCATGATGGAGATCCCATGTGAATTTTGATTTAGTGTCATCTCTAAACGCGGTTGGAAAGATTCCATAGTTGGCAGGCGGATAAATCTTTGTCGAGGGCACTAAAATAGTCGATGCGCCCAGATAGCAGATCATGATTATATCAATGGCCACCAATAATTTAGGCACCACAAGCTGCACGGGCATTAAAATCAAAAGGCGGGCCGAAATCCAAACCGCAGTATTAAGGGGAGGCTACGTGGAAGAATGTGGTGCATTTCAGGCCCGAAAGCGGTGTGGGTCCAAACCGCTTTCGACGGCCCCAAAATCACGTGCACGTATAATGTCATATCCAACAGAAACATGTGGTCACCCTCTAGTCATCCAGTCATGCTCTGATCCCGAGGAGGATTCAGTTAATGAACAAGGGCTGGTAGTTGAAACCTCAGCTCAGTCCATAAATAGAAAGCATGGAAGCTATGGCCGAGGAGACACAACTGTCAACCTAAGGTACCATGATGGACGATTTCTTCTTACAAGCCCATACTGATATGAGCTTACGTCTGACAGGAGGAAACACACACAGTCTTACAGAAGGATGCATAGATGAAAATCCTTGGATGGGATGGTCAGATGACTCTCCTAGCAGTTGTTCATTGATCTGAGTATAAATAGATCAGTTCAAGATTTTTTTATGGTCGTCGAATGGTTGAGAAGAGCTCCCTATTTTGTAATATTTTGATACCAAAGTTGTTCTCTAGTTATGTATAAGACCTGAGACCTGACACTCGTGCATGGATGATCCAGAGGAGTTGTTGTAGTTATATTGTAATGGAGCTTTGATTATAATGTTGTTGTGACCTGTTTTAGTATCCTCTTTCATTGTCTTGTTTCCTCTTATGTTGAAATTCTCATGGATGGATGATCCAGACGAGTTATTGTAGTTGTATTGCAATGGAGGTTTGATTATAATAATTTTGTGATATATTTTAGTATCTTAAACTCGAGTTCAAGAGTGATTTTATGCATGATTGTTTATTCACCAAGTTGTTTGAAGGCTGGATGCTCATGAAAGATGTGTCCACCTTTCCCACTAAGTCTTCCTTAACCACTGACTGAAGTTAATGAGGACCTCATTTCCTTATGCACTGCTTGTCCAATTTTTGTGTTAAAACATTCTCGTATTGATCTTTGTCCATTTGACCTCCACTCATAAACCTACCTCCACAAACATTTTGATGGGTACTAGGCTTATCCTACTGCAATTTGAGGGTGAATCTCAGTGCTAACATTCTTGGCATCGTTGTCAGGGAACGAATTGAATACATTTCCTTGGGATTGAACGACAAAGAAATTTTGATTCTGAAGGTGCACTAGAAATCAATACCTTGAAGATTGCAACTTGCACTTGGCAACTTCACTGTTTCAGTTGTGGCTCCCAAAGGCAGACACATGAGGTCTACTCCAAATCTGCCTCTGGAAACTCCTGAAGCTAAACTATAAAATATTATCATGAAAGGAAAGACCTCTCAAGAAGGGATTTCAGCCGTTATACCAGGTGATTCTGGTAATTTACGTGATTCTTATTTTAAAACTCCAGTAGTTGTATCTAATTCTCCTTTTGTACCATTTGTTGGAGTTTCTAGAAGTTTATATTTTGAAATTTTTCATGTTGAACTTCCTCCTACTAGTCTTTATTTGGAAGGACAAAAATTTGAAACCCTTGTTTCCCCTGATATTGTAAATGTTTTTAGACCCAGGAGCTTAGAATATTTTCCCACTTTGGGTTTTCCTACTCCTCCTCCTGTCAAAGTTGTTGTATCTAAAGAGGGCGAAACTTCTTTTACCTTAAACCCCATATCATTCTCCTCCAACATTCAGTCGTTTCCCCTTTCCCCTAGAAACATAGTTGCAGTCCTACCTATCCAAACTCCATATCCCACTTGTTCTCCTACAGTTCACATCTAAATGGCAAGTGCTAATCTTCCTAGAAACATGATGGATTCCATAGTGGCTGCTAGATATTCCTCTCTTGTTTTACCTCAGCCTATGAATTCCCTCCCAGTTGGAGACCACCTTAAGTATATGCCCAAGTTCGCAAGGGAGGAAGACATAACTACAGAAGAACACCTTTCATCTTTTTATAGTTATGCAAATAATCTTAACATTGAAAATGAAGATGTGTGGATGAAATTTTTTTTAGAGATCCTTGATGGTGAGGCCAGGAAATGGTTTAGGGGTTTGACCCCTAGATCTATTTTTGGGATTGAAGCTCTGGATGATTCATTCCTGAGGCATTGGGGGGATAAAATAGATTTTTTTTATTATATTACATAATTTGGGTCACTTAAGAGGAAAGAGGAGGAATTTGTTTCAGACTTCTCAAAAATATTTAATAAAATGTACAATAATATTCCTATTGAAATAAAGCCTACAAAAACCTCTGCCAAGATTACTTATGCCAGTGCTTTTGACCCTGATGTTTTCCTCCTGTTGAGAGAAAGAAGAGCTACCTCTATAGCTCATATGCAAGATGCAACCCTTGAAGTAGAGTCTAATATATTGGCAACTGACAAACTTAGGAGTAAAGATGATAGAGACAGAAGAAAGGGTAGGGATGAAGCTTCAACCTCTGATTCCTCTGTTGCCTACCCTCAAGTGGATGAGTTGACAAAACTGGTAAAATCACTTTCTGCAGAAATGGAGAAATTGAAATTTGAAGGAAAGCAGAGCTATAGGAACCCCCAAAATGTTGATAATAGGGGTAATTTCAGAAGACCCAATAATGAACCTCAAATCATCCAAAGAGATCAAAGAAATGGGGATAGGGATGATCAAAAAATCCAAGCCCCTCTCCAACATAACCTTGTTACTGATGAAAAAGGAGAGGAAGAAGGTGTTGATCCTGAAATCCATTGTCTTGGTGACACCTATTCATCTCCTCATTTAACCCAATCTGCATATGAAGAGTCTCTCATGGATAGCCAACTAAATGAGCTGAGAAAAGGGGAAAGGATGAGTGGCAATCCAAATAGATACAACCTAAGGTCCAAGAAGAAAGAGGGAAAGCTTGACATTCTTGATAAACCTACTTGTTAGGGACCTAACCCCTCACGTAGGTAGAATAATATATTTCCATGTAATAAAGGTCAATATTAATAAGGCCTAGCAATAAGGAAGAATAACTCCAATGTAAGAAGACCTAATAAAAGCTTTTGCTTCTAGAAGGATCTTCCTCTAGATGGTTCTTTTGATAGGCATATTTAGTATAAATAGGATTCGAGGGTATGAGAACTTTTGTCTTGGATATTATTGTAATAGAGATCTACTCTACTGAAGGTTCCCCCCTCAAAGAGGAAAGTGAACATTGCTCTCAGTAATCAAAGTGCTCTTTCTAGTGTTATTCTGGTATCATTTTGGTATTATCGTGGTATTGTTCTGGTTATATTGTTGTTCATCTACCATTTCTAGTTATTTATTTATGTTCTGCATACTTTTTATATCTAGAATATTACACTATTAGAAAAAAGAATCCTGCTAAGGATGTGGTAGCTAGTAGCAAAGAAAAAGAAGCGAAAAAACCCCAGGCATTGGTTAAGATCCCTACCCCAGAAGTTAAGGAGATTCTAAAGCCTCCCTCCTCTTTTAGCTTTGAGAATGAGATTCGAAAGATTAAAATACCTGTACCATTTTTGGAGATAGTTAAGAATGAGGATTTCAAAAGGTACCTTTCCAAAATGTTGCAGCATGAACCTTCATCGTATCCCATAGATTTAGTCAACCTACAAGATGAAAAATGAGTTGTCATACTAGGACCTTTGGTAGAGGATAGGGATGACTCTTCCCCTCCTTTCTATACATCATTGAACATTCATGATAAAGTGTTGGACAATTACTTGATTGATTCAGGGGCATATCATAACCTCATTCCTAATACTGTCATGAATGAGCTTGCGTTGGAGGTTACAAAAACCTACCATGACCTATACTCATTTGATTCCAGGAAGGTGAAGTGTCTTGGGGTTATTAAAGACCTGGTTGTTTCCTTGTTCCAATTGCCAATGAAAAGGGTGGCCATGGATATTGTAGTGGTTGATGTCCCATCTAAGTTTGGGATGCTCTTGTATAGGCCTTGGATCAAAAGGCTAGGGGGAACTTGCATATGGGTCTTTCATATGCCACCATTCCTGTGTTTGGGGGGGGACATAGAAGGCTTTATAGGGAAGTACAACTTGCTTACATTATCAGTGATGAATAAAATCCTACCAACCACCATATTTTTGCAGTTGATATTGATTTAGGAACCAGTATGTTACAGCGCATTGATGCTCCTCAAAAACCTATTGAAATCGGAAAGAATCCTATTACCTCTTGTGAAGATCCTCTTCCCAATACCTCTATTTGGAAGATGTTTTTTTATGGAGCTTCTTCTAGGGAGAGTGTTGGTGTTGGGGTAGCCTTTATTACCCTTACCCAAGAGACCATATCTTTGTCTTACAAACTTGAATTTGAAACAAATACCTCTATTTGGAAGATGTTATCCGACGGAGCTTCTTCTAGCATAGATGCTAACGCTGGAGTGGGTTTTGTGTCACCTTCTCAGGAGACCATATCTTTGTCTTACAAACTTGAATTTGAAACAACAAACAAAGTGGCAGAATATGAGGCCTCTTGTTTTGGTTTTGGTGGATGCTAAAGACATGAATATTAAAGAGCTAGTGTTGTTTGGAGATGTTGATTTGATTTTTCATCAAGTCAAAAAATATGTATCGCTTAAGAACCCTGTGTTGAGGGCTCATTAAATGAGGTTTGGGATCTTGTCAATAGTTTCTTCTGATTTTAATATCTCATTTTGTTCCAAGAGAGAAGAACACTATGGCATATTCCTTTGTTGTCTCAGCATAAGTTCGTGGTTCCTTTTCCCCAAAACTCAAGTATTGAAGTGGAATTATAGACCTTTCTATTCCCGAAGACAATGTCAAACATAAAGGTTTTGAGGTTGATCTTGAGATAAAAATATTTTTTTGAGACTGTGGATGAATTTTTTTTCTTCACATATTGATCAAGATCAAGATACCAAAGAGTTTCTCCCCATACCTTCTTCCAAAATTGTTGACTATCATATTGTTCAGTTACCTAGTAGCCATATTCCAAAAGGACTTGTCCTCCTTTGAGAGGTTATTGTTTGATAGGAATGTGATGTGGTTGTAAAGATTAAAGTTTCAACTGGAAATGTTGATGTGACTAAATGCAATTTAAGGGAACGTATGAGGATTGAAAGTATGTTAAATTTTCTAGCAGCTTATCAAAGGAACAAAGAGATGAGTATGTCGCTTTTTAAAGCAGCCTTGTTGAAGCGTGTGTAATGCCCATATATTACCAAGGGTCATTGCTCCTTCCAAAACATTTTAAGAAAGTAACTGAAACAAACTTCATAACATAATAATATTGACTTTATAACAACAACTTCAGTGACTTGGATTTATCAATAAATACCAAATGATTTTGCGTATGAAATAAATACATAACTTAACAAGTACCGGATCTTAATGCTAATTTATGTTGCCTCTTTCTTTGCTGCTGCCTTCCTGCTACAAGATCAACCATGCGACAAACAGGAAAATAACTGCCAAAAAACTACTGTCCTCCCTGCCAACTAGGAGAAAATCCAGACGGCCCGTGATATTCACGATGTCCGGCCTCATGCCCAAAACTTCAAGAACCCTCATCGTAAAATCCATAGTCCAACACTGCTCTTCGTTCCCAAAGAAATAACAAATTAATGAGAATACAACAGCTCACAAACCAATACCCACAAGGTACGCTGAAATACCATAGTGCACAAAGAAATTTCACAGCAGAGCAGAAATCGCCTTCACGAAAATGCAATGGTTTTCTGCACACAATTGGTCAGAATACACCTGCAAAGATCCATCCCCTCTAATGGTGCTATTATCCCCCTCTCTTCCATCCCTTATACCCTCCTGGGCCGACTCAAGCAAGCCATTTCTCCAACCATCCCTCCGGCCCTTCGGCTTTAGAGTTAATGTTTTATCTCCTCGTGATCCATGGCTATCCCTCTCTCTCGCATACCACCATTTTTATCATTTTTCATTGATCTATTAATTTTATTTCACAGGTCATTAAATGTGATCTGTAATTTGAATTATTACTCAGTTAACCATAATTAATTTATTTTAATTAATTTTACTTTATAATCTTTAAGCATGTATCCAATTAGGGTCGTTACAAAGTGTTTTCCTAGAAATATGAATATTTAAGAACATATGACACCAGCATGGTTGAACATAATATTCCTTTGAAAGAGGAGACCAAGCCTTTTAGGCAGAAACTCAAAGAAATAAATCCCATGTTGTTGCCTATTATGGAAAAAGAAGTGAAAAATATTTTGGATGCCCAGATAAGCATTCCTTTGAGATATTCAGAATGGGTGGCTAACTTGGTGCCTGTGAGGAAGAAAAATGGGGAAATCAAGTTATGTGTTGATTTCATGAATTTGAACAGAAACTCCAAAAAAAATAACTACCCCTTTCCGAAGATGGAGCACATTTTGCAGAGAGTGACTGGTTCATCTAGGATGTCTATGATTGATGGTTTCTCTGGCTACAATCATATATTTGTCTTGCCTGAAGATAGAGAGAATAAGGCCTTCACTACTCCTTGGAGCACATTCATGTATGCTAAAATGCCTTTTGTATTGATGAATGCATGAGCTACCTTCCAGCGAGCCATGGACATTGCCTTTATTAGAGAGAAATACAAATTTGTAGTCATCCATCTGGATGACATTACAGTGTTATCAAAACATGACAAAGAGCATTTTCATCATTTGAAGAAGATCTTCTTGAAGTGCATAAGGTTTGGTCTCTCTCTCAATCCTACAAAATATTTGTTTGCTATGAAGGAAGGTAAATTATTGGGGCACATTGTGTCAGTAGAAGGGGTAAGAATTGATCCCAACAAAGTACAGGCCATCCAGACCTTATCTTTTCCTAGATATAAGAAAGAGGTTCAGTATTTCTTGGGTAAGATCAATTTTCTAAGGAGGTTCATCTCTAACTTTGTTGAATTAGTGAAGTACATTACAACCATGCTTAGAAAGGGAAATGAGTTGAAATGGATTGTTGGGTCTAGAGATTCTTTTGACCAAATCAAAAAGGATTTGATTGAAGCACCTGTGCTCATCACCCTTGATTATTCTAAGGAATTTATGATATTTTCCTTTGCCTCATTTGACACAGTGGCTATTGTTTTTCTACAGAAAAATACAGAGGGGTTAGAACATCCTATTTCCTTTTTTAGCAGAGCATTGAGGGATGCAGAAATGAGATATGATATCATGGAGAAGCAGGCATATGCTTTGGTCAAATCCCTCAAGGCTTTCAGAATATATTTTCTTCATTCAAAGATTGTTGTATATGTCCCTTCATCCTCAGTGAAAGAGATATTGATCCAGTCTGACATAGATGGAAAGAGAAGCAAATGGATTGCTAAAATTCTGGAATTTGACCTTGAAATGAAACCCACTAAATTGGTGAAAGGCCAAGGTTTAGCCAGGTTGTTGGCTAAATCAAATTGCAAATGTTTGGGGGTTAATTTCGTGAACATAAAATTAGAACATCAGCAAGTTTAGATTGTTAATAAAATCTCTCATGTCAGCCCCAGCTTGGCAGAATGCACTTGGTATAAAGACATCATATATTTTCTACAGAAGTTACAGCCTCCTGATGGCTTGGACAAGAACAAGGTGAGAGATTTGAAACTCAAAGAAATCAAATATTGTCTCATTGATAAGGTTTTGTATTGGAAATATCCTCTTGGAGTTCTTTTGAGGTGTATGGATCCACAAGAGGCCCAAAGGGCCATAACTRATTTTCATGACAGCTTATGTGGGGCCATCAATTTTGGAGGACCATAGCTTATAAGATCCTCAGAGCTGGGTATTTTTGGCCTAGCCTTTTTAATGATGTTTGTGCAAATATTAGAACTTGTGTCAAATGCCAAAAATTTTCTGGAAAGAAGCAACTCAAATATTTTCCTTTTAAGCCTGTGGTGGTTTCTGGACCTTTTCAACAGTGGGGTCTTGACTTCATTGGGGAAATCCACCCAACCTCAAGTGATCAGCACAGGTGGATTTTGACTACCACTAATTATTTCACCAAGTGGATAGAATCCATTCCTACAAGGATTTCCTCCCACAAGGTAATCATTAGCTTTATTGAGGATATTATGGCCAGATTTGGTTGTCCAAGCAGGATTGTTACTGACAATGCTACCTCCTTCAAAGATGAACCATTAATCAAGTTCTGAGAGAAGTATCAAATTACATTAATCCATTCTACTCCTTACTGCCCAAAAGGAAATGGTTTGGCATAGTCCTATAACAAGAGCCTCATAAAGATCATCAACAAATTGTTAGAAGACAACAAGAACGCATGGGACTCAAAGATGAAATTTGCATTATGGGCTAATAGATTTACAACAAAGAGGTCACTTGGTGTTTCCCCTTTTCAGCTTGTATATGGGGTTGAGGCTATCTTTCCTACTCATCTTGCATTTCCTGTGGAAAAATTCCTCCAGGACTACCAAGGAGAGCTTGATGATATGGTCAGGAGGATATAGCAATTGGTAGAAGTACAACAGGATAGGGAGCAGCTACTTGATAAATCTAGGGACCATCAGAAAAAGATAAAATGAGCCTTTGATAAGAAGGTAAGCAAGGAATATTTGTAGTTGGGTAATCTAGTGCTCAAGTGGGATGCACCCAAGCAAGACAAAGGAAAACATGGTAAATTTGAAGCCTTATGGATTGGTCTTTTCAAGATTTCTAAGGTATATTCAAATAACATTTATAAATTGCAGATCTTGGAGGATTCTGAAGTTTTTGGTGGCCCTATCAATTGGAAATTTATGAAAAAATATTTTTCTTAAGCCATGATTGGCTTTCCATCCATTGTAAATGCCACTTTCTCTTTTGATTTTTGTTTGAATAAGTGACCCCGTGACCCAAAAACTAAGGCACTAAAACTGCTTGTTCTTGGCAACTCACAAGGAGCATGTCATCCCCTATGGAGCCATTGTTATCACATGAAGTTGTTCAGGGTCGCAGGTGACAACCATGAGCACAAGCGAATAGGCGGGTGCAGTTTCCATGTCATAGATCCCCTGTGCATTTCGATTTAGTGCCATCTCTAAACACGGTTGGAAGGATTCCATAGTTGGCAGGCGGATAAAGATTTGGCGGGGGTGCTAAAATATCCAGTGCTCCCATATCGCATGTCACAATCAGATCAATAGCCACCAATAATTTCGGCGCCACAAGTTACATGGGCGTTAAAATGAAAAGGCGGGCTGAAATCCAAATTGCAGTATTGCACGGAGGCAACGTGGCAGAAGATGGTGCATTTCGGGCTCGAAAGTGATGTGGGTCCAAATCGCTTTCGAAGGCCCTGAAATCAAGTGTGTGTATAATTTTGTATCCAACAACAACATGTGGTTTCCCACTAGTCATTTAGTCGCGCTCCGATCTCGAGGAGGATTCAGTTAATGAAGAAGGATTGGTTTTTGAAACCTCAGCTCAGTCCATAAATAGGAAGAATGGAAGTTATGGCCGAGGAGACAAAAATGTCAGCCCGAAGTACCACGATGGATGGTTTCTTCTTGCAAGCCCATACTGATCTGATCTTATGTCTGACAGGAGGAAACATGTAGAGTGTAATGTCCCCAAGGCTGAGACCAGTTGTAAATCTGATGTATGAAATGAATTGTAAATATGTGTTATAGGTTGGTGAGCTAAGTTTGTATAAGTCGGTGGGCTTATGTGATTGTTAGGCCAGAGAGCCTAAGGGTTGGAGGCCAAGGGCCTTATTTTGTACTTGTATGTATGCAGAACATTTAATAAAAATGTAAACACCGCCAGGTGCAGACCGACCATGATCAATGAGTGAAGGGGGACTGAGCATCCATAGAGAGGGCAAGGAATTAGAGGCTGAAAAGTGGGAAAAGGGGCTAAGTGTTTAGCCTAGGGGGCTTAAACTTGGGAATAATATTTTAATATTATTCCAAAAAGACATGTGCATTTTATGTTTTATCCTAATTTTCTGGCAAGGGGAGGACGTACAAGGGTGATGTGTGCTGGTGGAATGCATGCAGTTCCATGGGTGACAAGTGTCAACCCTAGCACATGTGAATAAAATGGCCAAGATGAACCGTGAGAAGGATTCCTCCTCCATTCTACCCGATTGCCTGAACACGTACGGAGCCCTGGATAGTACGACCAACCCGACCCCTGTAGATAAATCCTCGTGTGTTCCTGAGAGTCGAAAATCCCGTGTTGTCTTTGATAATCCATGTGCATCCTCTATCCGACTGATCGAACCCGTGTGTGGAGGCTCTGTTCCGAAGCTGTGACCGTGAGACCGTCCTGTGATTGTTGAACCAGTTTGGGAAAGCCTGTGTCTATTTTCCCCGTGGGTTGTTGTGACCACACAGTACTGGACTGCGTGTGGCTTGTTGTCCTGTGAGCGATTCTCTCTAGGTGAGAGAGTGCACAGAGAAAGGAGAGGACTCCTGGAAGGAACCCTGTAGCTATCACAGAGCCTGGAGACTTCTGGTCTGGTTTGTTGCTGTAACCCAAGGCAAGGGAGGTTAGCAGCCGAAGGACTGTCCAGGTGACAGAGAAGGTGTATACTCATGGGGTGTAATAGGCATGTGGGGAATGAGGGTCTGTTGGAAGTGAGTGTGAGAGGTCCCTGGGAGAGAATCCCATCCTTATGGTTGTGTGTTGTTTTCCTTGTAACCTCAGCCTAGCCTAGGATTCCTTGTCTAGGGGTGGAGCTTAGTCCCATCACGGGGGTGACACACTGTTGAGCTTGATGAGAAGTGCGGTCTAAGGTTGGGAGGTTCGTGGAAGGCTTGCACTTGGTTGGTGGAATCTACCACTGTTAAAAGATAAGTATCTAATTATGCTTTATTCATGTTTTGCATGACTGTGCTGCTGATCTTACCACGAATTCCGTTGTGTATATGAATTAATATTAAACTCTATTGATTGTTAATTATAGAAGTAAATAATATGTTTTACTCTGAGATTAAATGTGTTTATTTGTTTAAATGCATGTGGATTATATAATACCTGTATGAATTATGTACAAAGTGGTGTTATAGATTTCTTTCAAGAGCGTTTAAGCCTTGGTAGCCAGAAAAGGTGCTCTACAGATTGGTATCAGCGCCAAGGTTTCGACACTGAGCCTAGATGGGCCAGTGGAGTGGTCTTTGGACCGAGAGTGCGAGGGAAATTGGGTCTGGAAGGCCAATTTCGGACCCTACTTTGCTTCGAAGTGTCAAGGAGTTACTTGACAAGTTTTTAAGCTCAGGAGGTTTAGCGGTGTGTGAAACAAAAGTTGCTGTGGTCTATGGCCACGGGGAGATAGGTCTCCACACCAATAGTGTTAGAACCTTAGGATCTTCTCGGGAGGGAAGGTGAACCCTCGTGACTTTTAGATCTGGAGAGTGTGCGCAGGGTTTAAATCCCTCTTTAATTGCACAGGAGTGTGGGAATCGCAATACGCAAACTCCTAAAAACCCAAAAAAAATGTCGAAAAGATCTACACCGTAGATCATGGGGAGAAGAACTTGACCATTGGATCAAGTATTTTAGTAAACAATGATTTCGGGATTTCAGCAGATGGAGATTCAAAATGTGGGGTGCATGAACTCCGGATGCCCAAAAACCCGAAATGTTGAAAAGATCTGCACCGTTGATCTAAGGAGGGGATCTGACCGTTGGATTCCTTGCTTGGAATGGACGTGGGTGCATGAATGTGTACCATGTGCCAGTGATTCGAGAAGATAGGTGAGAGTGGTGGGACCCAATGACGTCACCGAAGGTGACATGGACCCTCTTGAATGTACCACGTGCCACGGTGGTGAAGGATGACAGCTGTGCTATGGGCCCGGATATTAAGGTAATTCACGAATTCGGAATTCGCAAGGGAGGAGAACGAAGGCTCAACACTCCAACTTGTGAAGTCGTGATTTGGCGAAGGAGTGCTAGCACTTAGCCCTAGCCTACGGTCATGTGTAGCAGGTGATAGCGAGGAGGGATCCATACCCGTGTCACATCTCGGGTATCGGCGTTCGGAGGAAATGAGTCGAGGATCTTCGACTCACGAACTCGTGAGATCGCGAGTTGCAAAAGGGTGACTTTGGTTACAGAGATCTAACTGTTGGATCTTTGTGGACCGAGATTCCAAAGTTCCGAAGTCCCAAAATTTGCAGAGCCAAACGAGAGCTTAGAAAACTTATTTGAATCGAAACATCTTTTGTTCTTGTACGTATTGGTTTATAAATGTTGTGGATTGTTCGTGAGGTTTTAATGGCCTGACAAAATTTGAATTGAATTGCACAGTGCATGTGTAGATTTCAACGAGAGTCAGGATTCTAGTTAACCAACATCGAGTATGGAGTGGGAAAAGGTGCAGATTGCCTCCGAAATAGAGGACGAAAGGGTAGAAAGGAATGCCAACCTGGGAGTCGAAGGAACAAACTCTAATGGGCACGGAAAAGAGATGGATAAGGAAGAACATATTATGCAACTCATCGAAAGCTTGTAGAAATATTCCCAAGCTCGCCTAGCTGATAGCCGAAAGCTCATGAAAATCAGGGATCAACAGGGTGAATTCAACTTAAAAATGTTGAAGAGCCTGGAAAGAATAGAAAAGAAATTGGAAAAAGGGAGTGACACAAGCAGATCAAGAAGTGTCAAAACCCCTGAGAGGAGAAGAAGATCGAGGAGTGGTAACAGACATTACCGTCTCTCCCCGAAGCATTCTGGTAAGGAGACACACAGTAGTTCAAGCCCGTCCCCTACCAGAAAACACCAAAAATCTGGAAGGGATGAATTGAAAGGGGAAATCAACAAGATTAAACTGCCTACATTCGATGGTGAACATAAGAAGGAGGAAGATGCCAAAACATGGTTGCTAGGTATGAATAAATACTTCCAACTGCAGAATTATTCTGCCTATGCAGAAGGAAGAAATGCAATGTACCAGCTGAAAGGAAAAGCATCCATGTGGTGGGATCAGTTTTTGCAGGTGCAACACATCAGAGAGAATGAGGTCACTTGGAAGGAATTTAAGAGGTATTTCGAGAAGAAATACCTGACTAAAAGGTACTATGATAGAAAGATGAAGGAGTTCTTCAAACTCAAGTTGGGCAGCATGACCATTGATGAGTATGAACGAAGTTTTTTGGAACTACTGAAGTATGTTCCGTTCATCAAAGACAAGGCTGTCAAAATTCAGAGGTATCTGAGTGGACTGCCACCTTCCATTGGTGACAAGATTCAGTATGACGATCCTAAGACCATGGAAGAAACCATAAGAAGGGAGAAATGCCTATACAAATAGCAAAGAGAAAAGCCTACCTTTCGGAAAGCTTGGGATGACCAGAAGAGGTTTAAGAAAGAACAGAGGCAGAAGGGAAACATGCCTCCCTTTTTTAGAAACAGTCTTCAGGGACAACCATCATTTAGAGAGTTGAGAATGACCAAAGAGGGAGCACAAAGATAGAGACATATTCCCATTCAGTGTTGGGGCTGTTAAGGAAACCACAAGTATAGAGATTGTCCCCATAAAAATGGTAAAGCAAGGATTGTTCATACAGTTTAGCAAGATGAAATAGTGGAAGATATGAGCAGCAGAATGCTGAGGATCTACGCAGCCCTGGACAACAAGCAAGAAGAATTTCAATCGCACATGATTGAAGTGGAAGGTATGATTAACAACCGACCACTTGTTATTTTAATTGATTCAAGGGCTAGCCATAGTTATGTAGATCCTAGAGTGGTGGACAGTTTGCATCTAATGAGAAGCAAACATGAGAAGTCTTGGTTAGTGCAGTTAGCCACAGGGACCAAGAGGAAGTTCACTGAATTGGTTAAGTCATGTTCAATAGACATGAAAGGAATGAGCACTAAGGTTGAATTGAACATTCTACCTTTAGGCTCATATGATTGCTTAATTGGGATGGACTGGTTGGACCAGCACCATGCCCTTCTGGACTATCGTAACAAGAGGTTTACATGCCTGAACGAAGAGGGAAATTAGGTAACAGTCCAAGGAATTCCCAGAGTCGTGGCTATTAGGTAAATCTCAGCCATGCAGTTGAAGAAATGTTACTGGAAAGGCTGTCAATTATTTGCATCTCGGGTGGAAGAAGCATCCCGAGATGTAGCCTCGAATCTGGAAGATGGCAAGGTACTCAAAGAGTTTAAGGATTTATTTCAGGAGGTACATGGACTACCTCCGAAGAGGGACATCGATTTTTTCTATAAATTTGATGCCAGGAGCAGCTCCAGTTTTGAAGGCTCCTTATAGAATGAGTACGCCAGAGCTGAAAGAGTTGCAATTGCAGCTCGAAGAGCTACTAAAGAAGGGATACATTCACCCTAGCATGTCACCTTGGAGAGCCCTGGTTCTATTCGTGAAGAAGAAATATGGGACGTTAAGGCTATGCATTGATTTCCGGCAGTTAATAAGGTCACTGTCAAGAACAAGTATCCTCTGCCAAGGATTGATGACCTTTTTGATCAGTTGAAGGATGCGAAAATATTCTCAAAAGTAGATCTCAGATCTGGATATCACCAAGTGAGAATAAATGATGAGGACATTAGCAAGACCACCTTTAGAACAAGGTACGGTCATTATGAATTCACAATGGTTCCGTTTGGATTGACAAATGCACCTGTTGTTTTCATGTGCTTAATGAATGGAGTGTTCAGAGATTATTTGGACAAGTTTGTCATAGTCTTCCTGGATGATATCTTGGTGTATTCCAAGTCAGAGGAAGAGCATGAGCAACACCTGAGAATGGTGCTGCAAGTGTTGAGAAATCACCAGTTGTACGCCAAGCTGAGTAAGTGCTCATTTTATCAAAGGCAGATCCATTACTTGGGACATATTATTTCAGAAGAGGGGATCGTTGTGGACCCTGAAAAAGTGGAGGTCATTCGAGAATGGTCAGCGCCAAGGAATGTGTTAGAAGTTAGATATTTTATGGGTATGGAAGGCTACTATAGAAGGTTTGTAGCCAGATTCTCAAGGATAGCTCATCCTATCACTTCCTTGCAAAGGAAGGAGAAGAAGTTCCAGTGGACTGAAGAATGTGAGAGCAGCTTCCAGCGATTGAAACAACTGATAACCAACGCTCCAATCCTAAATATTGCAGATCCAAATAAGGATTACGTAGTGTGCACCGATGTGTGTAAGAAGGGGCTAGGAGGAGTTCTTAGCCAAGAGGGATTTGTAATTTTTTATGAGTCCCGAAAGATGAAAGAGCATGAAAGGAATTATGCCACTCACGATTTAGAGGTAGCAGCAATCATTCACGCCTTGAGGAAATGGAGACATTACCTTATGGGCAAAAGATTCGAGTTGAGAACAGACCATAACGGTCTGAAGTATTTATTTGATTAGCCGAAATTTAAATGTCAGGCAAATCAGATGGCTGGAATTTCTGTGTGAATATGACTTTGATATCAAGCATATCAAAGGGAAATAAAATAAGGTGGTTGATGCACTCAGCAGAAAAGTGCACGAAATACATGCTATAGCCATTAGCATGTACGAGACTGAGATTAAAGACAGAATTGTGGAAGCTGCAAATGATGATTTGCAGTACAAAGGTTTAGTAGCAAAGCTACAACAGCGTGAGAGACCGCAGACCAAAGAAAGTTACACCTTGGGAACTGATGGCTTACTTTTGTATAAAAACAGAGTGTTTGTACCCAATGTCCGAGAATTGAAGCTGGAAATTCTAAAAGAAATGCATAACATGGCTTATGCTGGACATCCTGGATATCACAAGACTGTGGCAGCAGTCAAAAGCCATTATTTTTGGCCGGGTATGAAGAAATAAATCATTGAATACATTGCCAGATGTATGGAGTGCCAGAAGGTTAAGGCTGAGCATAAGCACCCAACAGGGTTGTTGCAGCCTTTACCCATTCTTGAATGGAAATGGGACGTGGTAACAATGGATTTTATCACTGGACTATCTAGAACAAGCAAGCAACATGATTCAATCATGGTGGTGGTGGACAATCTTACTAAAGCTACCCATTTTATTCCACTGAAAACCACCCACAGGGCAGTTGATGTTGCTGATATCTTTTTAAAAAGAAGTTGCACGCTTGCACGGAATTCCTAAAACAATTGTGTCTGATAGGGACCCGAAATTCACCTCGAATTTTTGGAAAGGATTGTTCAAGGGATTCAGAACGAATCTGAACTTTAGTAAAACATATCATCCTGAGTCTGATGGTCAGACAAAGAGGGTGAACAGGGTAATAGAAGACATACTGAGAATGTATGTGATGGATAAACCATCAAGGTGGGAAGACTACCTGCATTTGGTAGAATTCACCTACAATAATGGGTATC
>SNQJ01S0013286.1:139237-170305 GCA_010110895.2 Picea sitchensis | reverse complement strand
AAATGCGTCCATGATAAGTACAACTCGCCTTCTACCAAGGCACCCACAAATAAAATTATGCATCCTTGGCTCTCACTGCACCCACATGTCTGGACATCCCCTAACCACATCACCTCACTTACATGGCTTGGATGAAACCCTCCTTGAAACTTTCCTTTTCTTGTGGATACTAGCCCAATAGGACATCTTGTCATTTTCTCCAATATTGTATTGCAGGTTTTTGTAATGTCTTTGAGCTACTGACTGATATATTAGGGGTTTTATGCATATGTTTAATAATATTGATGATGAAATGTGATTGAAATTTCTATGATCCCTGTCACTGATGAGCCCATGGAGGGCATAGATTTTTATGTGAAGGACCATGCCCGACGGACAGGTACCATTTGGACCGGTACACATGGGGAGATGATCAGTTCAGACCTCCATGGGGATGAAGAGCTGACCAGTTGGATGTTGAGACCCCATCAGGGGGCAAAGATAGGACAATGGTTGATCAGGGTTTTTCACCAGAGAGGAAGAGGATGTTCCATCAGAGGCACTTTGGTAGAGCCCGACCTAGGGGGATTGACCCACTTCTAGTGAAACGTTTTCCCTGGATGGACCAGGACGTCACCCATGGGCTCATGACGTCATCTTGAGCATGTGGCAGTGTGACATGGCAGTTGGCATGTGTGGCATGATGGAGAGGCCCAAAGAGGGCTAACGTTTTGCTCCTTATTGATGCATTTCCCCTAAAAGGGGCTAACGTATTCCTTAGAAGGGGTGACATCTCACTTTTTGCTCAATTAGGGTTTTAAAATGAACATTTAATGTAAAACAATATTATTTTGGTATTTTGGTCTTGTCAGCCTTTTTATGACCTAAGAGTTAAATTAGGTCATTGATACAATATATGTTAAGGGTTTTCACTCTCATTTTATCAATCAATTATCACTCACTCATTAGTGAGGTCTGATTTTAGCCCCCTATTGGGGTTTTTTGGCTGAACTAAGTGATGCACACTTGTTGAAGGAAGAGGTTTTTTGGAATTTATGGTGTTTCTCTTGAAGGAAGGTGTTACAACTAGGGTTTGCATGGTTATTTCTTCATGATTTGTAAGTATTTTTCTACAAAATTTATTGATTGAATGGTTGTAGTTTGATTTCTTTCATCTATTTATAAATATTGCTGAATCAAAACCCTAGGGGACAAACACACAAGTAGGTCGTTGTCTCATGTCCCCCGATAGAGACGCCTTAAGTCATTGAAGAGGAAAAAGAGAGCCTAGCCATAGCTACACTCCTTTTTCTTTCTCCCTTATGCTATCCATACCCTTTTGAGCCAAGAAGAGTGAGACATCCCTGGCCTAGGCTTACTACACCAGGGCTGTACTGTTCTAGGGTTTGCTGATAGGCCTTGCTCTAGCAACACCTCCCTCAGCAAAACCTCTTGTCTTGGTCTATTTTTCCTATTTTTGGGCTAGCCGTTTTTTGGGAAGGAAGAGAGAGAATGAGGCCTTGCTTTTGCAACACCGGAGTGAGCCTCTCTCCCCTAGGGTTCTACTATTAAGGCCTTGCTCTAGCAACACCTTGAAACGTTTTTCTCTAGTCCTTTAAAATCTCTTTCCCTTCAATTCTTGCGTCCATCATTTATTGAATCCTTTAACCCTAAGGCACTGATCTCCAGCCTCCAACATTGAATCAAAATCAAATCCAAACACTCTCAAACTCTTTTGAATTCAAACCCTAACTACACTAACCCTAAGTTGCTGATGTCATCTTTGAATATTTCATCTTTATTTCAACAACATTTCATCTTGTGAGAAATTGAATGATAGTTGAAGGTGTTAATTGATTTAAGAAGTTTTTCATATTGAATGCTGTATTATTCTAGTATTTATTGATGAAGTGACATTACTATTATTGCTACTTTGTAAACATTGACTTCGTCAACATTTACTTTCAAATTGCTCATATTGAATATAAGATAGTCATTGATTTATATGAGTTATTAACCAAGATTGCACGTATTAGTTTCCTTGTTGTGTTGTCTCAAGTAGGTGCTCTTATTTTCTTTGGTTATACTCTATTATTGGTTGTTTAGACAGGACTATCTGATTGGCGGTAATATGTGAGGGGGAAATTTGTCTTTGTATTGTTAGCCTTTGGCCTTTCAAAACCCCAGGTTACCGAGGACGTCTCCCCTGGGCCTAGCCTCCCTAAATAGGAAGAACCTCCCCATTGTGGTGACATTGGGTGGGGAGGGTTCCTGTTTCACCAATTTGGCCTACTATTATTTAGCCTTTCTTGTATCTACAAACTATGTGATAACATGGTAGAAAATATTGATGATAGGAGAAGCAAAAGTTCAGGGGGAGCACTCCTTTTACATTGATGTCAAAGGGGGAGAGTTGCAGACAGAGGGAGATTTGTAGACAAAGGAGAGTTACATATAGGAGGATGGTTGCAGAAAAGGGGATAATTCTTTCTGATGATGTGTCTTGATTATAGGATTGCCATCAATGACAAAGGGGGAGATTCTTGAACAAATTTTTGTCATTGATGTCAAAGGACTTATATCATGTAATTGTTCAAGTATAAGTATTTCATGAAAAAGGTGACTTTATGTAAAAAGGTGAGTTCAAAATGAAGTTACGTGAAAAATGTGACTTTACGTAAAAATGTGAATTCAAAATGAAGCTACCTGAAAAATGACGACTTTACAGAAAAAGGGAATTCAAAATAAAAAAAATGAAGTAACATAAAAAAGGAGTATTAAAAGATTAAAAAAGTGAATTTACGTAAATAACTTAATAAGTCAAAAAGTGAAATGGTATTTTCCCATGGTATTTTGAAAAATGAATTATAAAAGGGGGAAATTAATTATTTAATTAATGGATGCTCTTTTTGAAAATACACGACTCTTCATGTAGGGTTATGATAAAATATAAAAGGAGAAGAGTAATGTGAGAAAATATGTGGGTGAAATGTAATATTCTTACGAATAACATTTGAAGAAGTGATAGGAGTGACGATTGAATATCATTCAAGGAGGTATAATTAAATATTAGTGAAGATTAGATCTGGTGTTCTAGCAAGTAGATCTAGCGTTCTAGCAATCAGATCTGGTGTTCTAGCAAGTATATCTGGCATTCTAGAAAGTATATATGACATTCTAGAAAGCAGAACTTGTAAAGGTAGATATAAGGCATAAGTATAAAAATAAGAAAGAATATCTAGTGGAGGTAGATCTATGGAAAAAGTAGTGAGCAGACCTAGTGAAGACAGAAGCAACAAGAAGACCCACAGAGGAAATGCAATTTTTCCACCTCTAAGGAATAATTTGCAAGATTGAAAGTATATTGGTGCCTACCAACATCAAGCAGTGGATATTGGTGTCTCTTGTAGGTTGGTACTTACAAACATCCAACAATGGGGATTGATGTCTCTAGTATGTTGGTGCCTACAAACATCAAACAAAGGGATTGTTGTCTCTTGCTAAGTTGGTGCCTAGCGGTGAGGATTGAGGTCTCCAGTAGATTGGTGTCTATAAAGATATGTAGAGTAGGTTGGTTCCTACCAAGATTTGTACTAGTGGGGATTGGTGTCTCCAATAAGTTGGTGCCTACAAATATTTGTAACAGTGGGTGGTGCCTACAAATTATAAAGATAATTTTTTGTGGTTTTCTCTCGAAAGGGTTTCCATGTAAAATCTTGTGTCTTCTAGTTGTTAGATTTTAGGTGATTTCTTCATTATGGTTAACGATTGTTAAAAATAAAAATATATCCTTATACTGATTCATGCCCTCGATCAATATAAATGTGTGTTATCACTGAAAAATCGTCCGCAACATTGCACACAATGGTTGAAGAAAGACATCAATTCCATCATAAATTAGTCCACCCAAAACACCAAAATCCATCCAAAAGGAAAAAAAATATATAATTGGTTCACAAATCAAAGTGCGCAAATTCACCAAAGGGAGAGCGCGCACATTACACAGAATGTGCATGCCAACACAGGCCTCAGTGCACACTGTACGCAAGATGAACGACTGTCTACAAGAAAATCCACGCACTTCCATGAATGACACATTTATGAATCTTGTCGGCCTCTCAACCACTTCTAGTCCAACCCCCAACACGATTTGACACTCATATCTGAGCGAAATCTAGCTTGGAGGCTGGTCAAGGGATAGAAAGTGCTCTAAAAGATTCCTTGTTCACACTATGAACCAATTATATCTTTCCATGAATGGATGCTATAAATATGTGCCATGGGTGTGCTAGAAAAAGAACAACTTCAAGGTATTGTTATGATGCAATAATTCTTCTTTGAGAATCCTCTTTTCTCTTTGAATCATTCAAGCACTATAGCAAGGGCCATTCCACTCACCTCTTGAGGGAATTGACATTGTATTTCTTCACCATTGTTACTTGCCATTGCATGAAGAGAAGATATCTCTATTAGGGAACTCAAGATCCATACCAAGGAGGAAGAGGGGACTCTTAAGTCCCTGCCTTTCTCTACGGTGTTTAGCCTATCAATATATTGATCCATTGGTAGCTATATATTGGTCATTTTTTGCTTTTCATGGTTCTAGTTCTTTCAATATTCTCTAACTTTTATTTCTTAGTTGTTTTTATTTTTATTTCTTAGTTTCATGTGTATTTGGTTATCTAATCAACTCACAAACTTCTGTCTTGTTTAGCTGGCTTAACTAAGCATGCAAGTGTTGTGTTTTTGTTCACCCATGTGACAAAACCAAAACAACAGATTGGAGACCATACTGGGGATCAATATTAAATTCATCCCTATTTAAGTCTTGAGAGCACTTCTTTTGATTTTTTTGATATGCAGGTACCAAAACTGGCCTAGCCCAACCTGCCAAAGTCAAAATAGCCAGGGCAATATTATTTCACTTGGAAATTTCTTTCCCGATGCATGATAGGAAGTGCACGGATTTCAAGGCCCACAGAAACACACTCTGTGCACAATGCGCATGACATAACTCTTTCCTTTGCTCACTCTACACCCTCTACGTGCCTGTCAGAACTGTAGGCTATGCATAAGTTCAATTTTCTCAAATTGTAAGGGTTTTTATGAATGGTTTGAGGGCCCCTAACCTTCATATTTTTATTTTCATGCACTTTGCAAGGAAACTACACTTCAATTAGAGTCCTTTCTCACAAGAAATGTTAGCTAACATAAGTACATAGGGGTAAAAATAATCACTATTCTTCTCTTTTGCTTTGTTTCCATATGGATAGCTCATTTGGCATTTAAAATTTTGATTTGAAGTTATTGCTTTTTCAAAATCAATTAATTTGGGACTAGAAATCAATTTTAACCCTCAAGTATGCTCTTCCCCCGTACCCTAGTGTGATCTCGGGAATCAAAAAAGGTGGTTAAAAGGACATTTCATCTCCCTTAAAAAATCATTTAGGAGAGGACACATCCCCCCTAGGGTTCCTCTTAGTTTTGGAAATCATCTTAAAAGCTTTGTAAGGGCCCATACATGCCCACATGTTTACAATCTTAGGATATTTTCTAAATTCTTTCTTAGTTTAGACAACACTCTAGGAAAGTTTAAAAGATGAAAGTAACAGGCCCATACATGCCCACATTGTTATCAGATTAATCGATAAATGCGGACATAAACAGATCTCCCTAGATCCCAGTGGAAACTAGAACAAAACAGAACATAATATAAGACTTTCCCTAAGCTCGAACTATTGAGTTTACTAGTTAACAAGAGATAGAAAACATACCTTTTAAATGTCATTCCCTCTTTCCATTGCCATCCTAGCTCCATTCCGATGATCCTGCGATATTGAACCTCCAAGGGAACACAAGCCAACCAAAGTGAAAGCAACACAATATACTCAACACGAACCTATGTATGTGTGCAAGGAATCATACAATAAAACAAGAATAGTTTTATGGGAAATAAACATATCACTGTATTATATTATATGGAAAGTGGAGAATACAACCAAAAGCATTGATGTTGCAAGGTCCCCTTTCTATGGCCCTTTGCTCCAACACACACACTTGATCCAAATCCTTTGAATGAAGAAGTTCCACCATGTAGCTTGTAGAACTAAAGTAAAGCTTTCAAGAGGAATCAAAACTCTCCATACAAATATTAGCCTATTCAACCTTATCCTTTTCCATGAGAGATCCCTCTTTATATAGTGTGAAAGAGAGATGGATGATCCCACAAAATCATAGAAGTGAGTAAGATCCAAACCAATAAGAGGCCACCTCATCTTCTAGAAGATACCCTTCTAGAACATTCGTGAAACTTGACTTTTCCCAAGCTTAAAGCATCGTTGCACCCTACGTACTTAGCAGCCTGCGACGACGTCGCAGTCCAAGTATGGTGCAGCATGTGATGATTAGTCATCATCACACCTTGTGGATAGAGAAGTCTGCAACGACCTTCCTTCATATGGTTTCTGGAAGAGGAAATCAAATCACTTTTCTCATGTAGAAAGACTCTTTTAATATTTTTAGGGAACATGAACACATAATGTCAGTGGATCACTGGGGTGACCAAAATAATGTGTAACAACTACCCCTTTTTATATAAATATACATATATCCCAAATACGATGTACTGTGAATTCTGCAGTTGACTATCCATACCCCCAAGAAATTTCATGATTTATACGATATTGTGGATAGACTAGACCTCTCTACCTTTAGGATTGATGAATCCCCTTAAGGGTTTGGAGGAGGTCGCAGAGGTGGAGTAGCTTTCATAGGAGGTTGAGTTAGTGACATAGGACCCACTCACTGCTAAAACTGTGATGAATAGGGCCACCTTGTAAGGGAGTTCCCACATCCGAGGAGACCATGGTCCACACATTGCTGAAACAATACCCATGTTACTGAGGAATTTACAGACCTGATCGCACAATGGAAATATTGTGCAAGACAAAGGGGATCCAATTTGATAAACTCAGAACCTAGGACAATTGTGGAAGAGAGGCAATCCAACATTCATGTTATAACAAAGGGAGGAAAAAAGACTGGTGCTGATGTTGAACATATTAATTGAGATCGTATTCAAAAGGTAGAGCCTAAACCCCCATATGATCCTATACAACAAAATGAATTTTTTTAGCATGCAGTAGAATTGTTCTGCCAGATGTCTAACTCCGTGATACCAAAAGTTCTGAATCCAAGCTATACCCCTCCCTTTCAATTTGTGAAAAATTTGATCCCATCTTAGTGCGTATCGTATGAGTAAAAAAAAACTATTTCCTTATGGTTGCAACTATTTTATGATATCTTGAACGATGAACACCTTACCCAAAATTTGTGGAACACCATTAGCATAGCTCTGGGAGTTGAGGGCAATGTAGAGGGATATATAGTTGTTAATCTGCCTGAGAGGAACGTAGGTTGAATAACAATATGAAAGAAGAGGTCAAGATGCGAGTTCAAACTAAATTCCCATATTGGTGGTTATGAAATTAATGATTCCATGGTGGATTTGGGCTCAGATGTTAATAGCCTACCAAATAAAAGGTGTGAAGGCATGGGAAAACCCATGTTGGTCTATTCTCCAATTCAATTGCGCATGGAGAACTAATATTGTATTTACCTAGTAGGGAGGCTGGAAAATGTGGAAGTATATATAGCCAAAGTCAATATTGTTTCTAACTTCTAGGTCATTGAGATCATGGGGGAGAAGGATCCATATCCATCCTTGCTTTGAATTGATTGGGCATATAACAATTATGATATGATCGAACACAAGAAGGAATCCATGACCTTCAAATCAGATGATATGAAAGTGGTTCAACCTTTAGATTCATACCTAGGACCATGCTACATTGAACCCTCAGAAGACAACATGGAACATGATTTCTTGGATCATCTATACATTGTGACTAAAGGAAACCACGCATACTACATTAATCCTATCACAAATGGTTCAATCAATTGGTGAAGTATTTAGTCTGTCGGGGAAGATTCATATGTTTCTTTCAAAAACTGGCAACAAGGATGATACATAAATTTCTCAAGATGATGTGCCACTATTTGAGTAGCTAGGTGGATTGGAACTGAAATCCGTGAGCATCCAATATATGATAGTCTCTCCGATTTACACACTTTTATGGTCGAAATGGAAGAAAATTTTGGGGTGGAGTAGAGGATGTTGACACTTGATATTGATTTGTGATCCTCCCCAGATCGTTGGCGGGCCACCCAAAAAAGTAACCTGCCTTCGTGGGAGAATATCGAGCTTTCCTTGCTGCACCGATTTATCCCTCCTTCCCAAGTTAGTCAAGAAAATTGAGACCAGAAAATGAAGACTCCCGTTCTTACCCTTGACAGATATGGTGGATATTCATATCCAAAGGAGCATGTTGCACATTGTTTTAGAGTATGGACAATCGCGCAACTTCCCTGGGGTTTTTGATTACACCATTTTCTTCATTCACTTAGACCAATCCCCACAGCCTGGTATATACATGAAGAAACCCGAAGGCAAACCCACTGTTGGGATGTCCTTCAACGCTAGTTTTGCAAGGATTTATCTTTGATAGGTAAGTCCCCCAAACTCACTTTAACATTGAATCAAATTAAAATATTTTTATTCACAGATAATTTCAAACCCACGTATCCCCCTATAGTTTTCTCTACACATAAACACTTGCTCTGTTATAGCCAACACAACGTGCCATTGCACAACTACCTATTTATAACTGTAGTAAGGTTGATACTGCCTCGGATGATCCTGAATATTTAGAAGACCTTAGGAATCTGTCCTTTAAAGAATATGAAGCCACTAGGACTATTCAGGACACCATTTCGCTTGAAGCTAGTAGCTCCTACACTAACCCTATGAAGTTGTGCAAGGTTACTATAGGCAATACTAAGCATCCCAAGATAGAATATATATGGGATTATTGGGATGAATATACCATGACTAAAATTTGAGTCTCGTTGAGGGAATATGAGTTCCTATTCCCCACCATCTTCTTAGAAATGAAGGGAATTAAGGGAGATATAGGAGAGATAAGAATCAAATTGAAGCCTGACAAGAAACCTGTTAAGCATTGACCATATCGTCTAAATCCTAGAGTCAAAGAAAAGGTCAAGAAGGAGATTGATCACATGCTTAGAGCTGGGTTGATATTCCCAGTGGATGAGGCTGAGTGGATAAACCCTATTGTCATTCAGAGTAAAAAGGGTGTGGAGGATATTAGGGTTTGTGTTGACTATTAGAGCTTGAACTTTGCCTGTTTTCATGAACCATTTCCAACTGCTTTTAGTGACAGAGTTTTATATTAGATTGTGGGAAAGGAAGCATATTCATTTACTAGAGGATTTTTCATATATCACCAGGTAAGGATTGAAAAAAGAGGATAAGAATAAAATACCTTCATGATAGAGTGGGGGTCATTTGCTTAAAATGTCATGCCATATGGGCTCAAGAATTCCCATACAATGTTTTATTGGATTGTGATTGCCGCATTCTTTGAATTCATCCATAAATTTATTGAAGTCTATTTGGATGATTGGATGATATATAGTCTACTCAAAGAGAATATTGGTCTCTTGCGGCTAATGTTGGATCGATGTTGTCAACTGCAGATTTCCCTCAATCTGAAAAATTGTATCTTTTGAGTACCATTTGGGAATCTTCTTGGCAATATTGTTTGTAGGGAATGAGTGTTGGTGGACCCTGCAAAAGTTATAGTGATCGTCAATATTCCTCCTCCTACGTCTATCAAGAAGTTACGAACTACCCTGGGATGTACTGGATATTACCGTCGGTTTATCAAGGGTTGCACGAGTATCGCAACACCTTTGGAAAAATTACTTAAGAAATATGAAGGGTTTCATTGGAATTCAGTTTGCGATAAATCATTTGACACCTTGAAGGAAACATTGAGTATAGGCCCCATTCTTACTTTCCTTAATTGGGGTGTGGATTTCCATGTGCATATTGATGCCTCCAACATTGCATTAGGGGCTATCCTTACGCAACATGGAGAATAAAATATGGATCATCCTATCTAATTTTCCAGTCAAAATCTCGCCCAAGTAGAACACAACTATACTACAACTGAACAAGAAGGTTTGTATATGGTTTATTCTTTACAAAAATTTAGAAACTATTTGTTAGGTGGTCATTTCAAGTTTTTTACTGATCATTCTGCATTAAAGTATTTGGTTAACAACCTGTCCTAGACGACATAATTTGTCGATGATTGCTAATTTTTTAGGAATTTTCATTTGAGGTTATCATCAAGCCTAGAAAGTTGAATGTTGGGCCTGATCACCTCTTTTGGTTAGAGTCTGGTGAGTAGTGGAGGAGACCTAGACGTTCAACTTCCTAATGCAGATTTGTTTCACATTGAGGTTATTCCAGACTATTTTTCAGACATTTTGGTATTCCTCATGACCGATATGACACCTAAGGAATATTTCGCAACTAAGAAAAGACACTCAGTTGTCAGTGCAACATATTATCAATTAATTGTCCAAGAAATTTATAAGTTGGGCTTAGATAGATTTCTTAGATGGTGTGTACTTGATCACAAGTGACCAAATATCTTATGGGAGTGCCACAGTGGAGTTGTGGGTGGAAACATTGGTGGTAAGGCTATTGCACATAAGATATTACAGGCTGGCTTATGGTAGCCTACACTTTTCAAAGACTCCACTAAATTTTTCCAAGTCTGCGATGTTTCCCAGGATTAGGGAAGCCCTCACACATATATGAAACTACCTTTACACCCTGTCAGAGTTGTGAAAGATTTCAAAAAGTGGGCTATTGATTTCATTAGGCCCATAAACCCACCTTATCGACACTCCAAGGGAAGGTATATAATCACTGCAACTGACTACCTTACACGGTAGGATGAAGCGTAATCAATTTGGGATTTCTCTATGGATACAACGACCATGTTTATCTTTGAACATATCATAGCTTGATTCGAGTGCCCTTGGAGTCTAACTAGTAACCAGGGATCTCATTTTATTAACCAAAATATATCTACCCTCACTCATGATTTCCTCATTCAAAATCACAAGAGAAACCCCTACCATCCACAAACTAATGGAACAATTGAGGTGTTCAATAAGATTTTGGAAAGGATCTTGACTAAGGTCTATTGCACAAACCAAGAGGATTGGAAAGAGAGAGTCTCTGAGGTATTGTGGGAATGTATAACCACTACTAAGAAACTACACAAGTATATTTTGTTCCAACTATTTTATGGTAGCGAAGTTGTTGTTCCTACCGAGTTTATCACACCCAGATTATACATTGCGGAAGTCACTCATATGACAGCTGATGAATCGGTTGAAGAAAGGGTTGCAGAGTTGTTCGATATGGATGAAGCATGATTCCTCACATATTTTCATTAGACCATTGAAAAATCTCTTCAGAAGTATTGGCATGATTGACACATCAAGTTCAAATTGTTTGTGCAAGGAGATAAGTTCTCGTAGATGACAGTAAGTACCAGAAGTATCCTAGTAAATTAAAAATTCATTGAATTGGACCATTTATTGTTGTGGAGGTACACAAATATGGAGAAGTCATACTTGCAAAACTCAATGGTATCCTTTATCCCAGCTGGGTGAATGGCGCACACCTGAAACCCTAAATCTTCTCTCAATAAGCATTGTTGCATAGTCCTCCTATGTTGGGAGTGGCAATAGTAGGTAGAATTTTCAATTACCTTGTTGTTTTCATGTGTTGTTGGTGACACACTGACATGTCTGATTATTAGTCATTTTTAGAGTCTATGGGTCATTTTCCAATTATCCTGCCTAGATAACACCTTTGTGACAGGGGAGGTATTTCTCATGTTTACTTGTCATTACCATCACTTGAAGCCAAAAGTTTGTGCTCACGTGCTATCACATGAGTCATTAAAATCCATTAGTATTATTGCTGAATTGTTCATTGCTATCACACATGGTCAATTTTAATGTTACCAGTTGTCTTCCCTTTTTCGGTTCACTACCAGTGAAGTCATTATTTTCTTGGATTTTCTTGATGTCCCGTCATCCACTTTCCACCAATGTGTTTAATTGCACAAACCTTGTTGTAGATTTCGGTGCAGTAATGGATCTGTCTGACGTTAATGCTATTTATTATTAACCTGTGAAATTCAATGCATGTTGTCATGTCACATTTTTCTTAGCATCTATAAACATCCCAGTCGTCAAACGGGTAAGGTTATTTTTTTTTCTTTGCATAAATTTCCTACTCAGTCATGGATCCCCCTGTGCAACCTATGAACCCGTCCCCATGACTCCATCCCCATATCCATTTTTTTATTTATTTCCGAGACCATTTCAAGATGGTTCGCAGTGCCAGTAAGTGGTCAGTCCCCAAAGCTACTACCTAGGCTGTTGCACTAGTTAGGGTTGTCGTCCCTGAGGAATTCATTGACCCTTGTGTCCAAGTCATTGATGATCTCCATGGGAAGGTTGAACACACTTGTCTAATGGATTTTGAATTCATATATCCCAATCACTTCCCTCTAATGGCCATCTATGCGTTTATGGATTGCACTATTTTACAAGACGACACTCTCAGTTGGGAGTGGAAGTCAAACTTCCTACCTCTCCGAGCAAGTACCTTAATGAGTTTGAGTGACCTACCAGTGTTTGAAACCACTAGAGAGGTTGATAAGTGTACTAAATTTTTGATTAGTCGGGTGCACAATAACACGTTGTGGCTCAACAAGTGATACCCTATACATGTCGAGGACATGCATCAGTTGACAGGGTTATCCATGGATGGCAAAGATGTCTTATATGGGTTCCAAGGGTTAGGAAAGCCTAGCCACAAGAAAGGTAATATAAGCCTATATGAATTATACAACACTCGATGGAGAGGTTGAGGTGCTCTCATTGAGCTCAAAAAATACAAGCAAATCCAGTGTGCCTGCTACATTATCATAGGAAAAGTGATGAGGAATTAGACAAGGTGGGAATGCAAATGCACATTACATGCCATAGAAGTAGCGATATTCGTTAAGAATGGCGCCAGACTGAATTGGTGCGATTATTTGTTGACAAATATGTTACAGGCTTGTACGGATCTTCACGACTGCATGAAATAATTTATTTATGACTACCTCCTCATTGTGTTCTCCATGTGGAAATGGAAACCGTCATAGGGGAGGGATCTTTCTCATAGGGATGATACCCAGATTTCCAAGATGTTCGATCCCTGGAATGCTAAGTTACTTCTTACAAATGTTGACACACACAATGTTTCTTTTGTGTAATGGCATGAATACATGGTTAATTCTACCCAACAGGTGAGGATTCTTCCATTCATTATCAATAGGCAAACACACCAAATCTGGTTTGGAATGGGCCGAGACCATACATTTGTCTTCCCATTGGGAGTGTATATTGCACTCTTTCACATGAATCCTCTTCCGTTCTATGTGGATGATGCCACGTTCAATAAGGAAGTCAACCTCGAGGTAGGGGTCGTAAGAGAATAAACTTCGAAAGGGATCAAATACACTATTTCGACACTTGTGTTCCAAGATTCTCCTACGTAGACATCAATTGATGCTTCCATTGCAAGAAAAAGGGACAGAACCCTGCCCAACTCAAATGAGGAGTGTGAAGAGGATGATGGAGAAACATTTATGCGAGGAACACTACCAATCCATTTTTTAGCGATTCTAGATGATGCACAAATATATAGTAAGCATTTTTGGGAAGTCCTTGCCTATGCTTTTCCTCTTAAGAAACCGAGAACAATTTCTCCTATGAAACTAGCAGGTGAACAAATTATTACTAAGGCCACCCCTCTGTCTTTTCTAAAAACCTTGTCTCATTCAATTCCACCTTCATCGACATTCATTACCCTGACTCGGGTTCACACCAAGAACCCTTAAGTAGAATCAAATATCTCTATGCATCCTATCATCCATATTCTAGATGACCCACTTGAGCAAGTCCAATATACTAATATTGATGAGGAAGTATTTGGTCAACAAAATAGCAGAACAATTCATGGCTTCGCCTCAAATCCACCATCCCCAGCTTGCACACAAGTCGTGACTCTTGAGCATGTTCATCCTTATAGTATACCTGCTAGCGTTACCACTACTCCACTCATGATTTATGTACTCCAAGTATCGCAATCCCCAGGTCCTTTGTAAAAAGGCCCAAATATTGTCTCTAGTGATCAACCAGATGCAAATCCATAAAGGAAAGTCCATATGGATGTGGAAACCTTCAATGACCCACTCAATGGTCAAGACGACACCCATTCCACATAGAGAACAACTTCTTTAAAGGAGCAAGTTGCTCCAATTTTGTAAAACCCACAACAATGTATTTCTCTACTAGAGCTTTGTTTGTAGAAATAAGGGGTTGTCACCACACTACCACTAGAAGTAAAATCCAGGATTTCGAGAAGTCTTCAAGATCAATCTCTTGCCTCGAAAGGTGTAGGTACTCCTAGTTTTTTTGAAAAATCCATTGCAAGTGGCCATCCACTTGCGACACGAATCCCATTGGATCCAACTACTCTGGGTAGTGATATGTCTTCTTGGGATACACCTAAACTTTTGCATCTTTCGAGGACTTCTGCAGATCAACTAGAATAAAGAATTGTCATTGTAACATAGGAAAATGAAGAATTAGTACAAAAGGATGACCAATTGAAGGAGAGAATTACTTTTGCTAAAAAAACAACAACTTATGAACAAGGCATGCGAGAAACCACTAAGTCCATCATTAAATTATTTTCTAGCAAGATCAATGACGCTTGGCCTACCTTTCACAAGATGGCACCCGAACTCCAAGAAGACCCTAGCCAGGTTGCAACAATAGCTAGATTTGAGCTTATTGATGAGGCATGGACCCATGTAGTAGATAAGACTTAGGACCTCCAACAACAATTGGAGGATATCCAACTAAAGGAACGAGAGCATCCGAAGGAGATGCTAGAGAAAATATCCAAGGTTTTTGCAGAGGGTGATGTTGTGTGCAGTTCTTTACATCAACAAACTTTAGAGTGTAGTCACCTCTTCGAGCTAGTTAACAACTGGGTTGGTTTGCTGGAGAATCATACTAAACTAGTGGAGGACCTCCGAGCCCCAATCCGATAGATAAACTAGGAGGTGAAGTTGATCACTGATCCCATTTAGCACAACGCTAAATTTAAGGAAATACAACATGCCGATGAATGCCTGGATTTTTTGTATGACACCAATCAGGCTACCAAGAAGGAATTCCGAGAGTTCAATCATACAATTCATGACACCTACATCAAGAACCAACAAATTGATGCAGTGGTGGAATTCAAATGGAAAAATTTGATGGATATCAATCCCTCAGTCCCGAATGTCAATGCAACACAATAATTCGTTGTGGGAGCATTGATCCTGCTGCACAAGTGGCAAGATTGCGTCGATCAGTATGATAGTTTCAAGCAACATGTAGTCCTTGTCGTCCCTGAATTGGACCCTCAATTTGAGGGAGGATAGAGAAAAGAGATTAACACTCAACTCGAGATGAGTTAAGGTTTATGGTCGGGGCCTGTTGGACCCTTAATTTTTGGATAAGACTCAATTTTGTTGAAATATCATAATATTACGAGAAAAGTAGAGAAAACTAGTAGAAGGCTATGGCTAGCAGAAAATAGAAAAATGAAGTGGAAATACAATGGAAAGTGATGCATCAGAATGCTAGTCCAAAAAGAAGACATGAGCCAACTGGAAATAACAGTGGAATAATCCATAACATTCGAGAGAATTCCATAATAAGGAGGAATAAAGAAAGCACGACACTAGAATGAAGAAAGAAAGAAGTCTGTGGAAAAACTTGATAGCGAGGAGTTATGTAATGGGTTGGGATTAAGTTAGTTGGATATTTATTTTGTTGATGAGTCGTTCTTGATTTTTCCGTGAATTTCTCTCATTCCTGTGAATTATTTTTCTTTCTAGATCTCGATTGTTGTATTGAGTTCAGAGTTACGAATACTGTAAATGCTTATTGTGATCATACCAGCTGTAGGAAAACCATGTACCGAGTTTATATTTGATATGCTCTTCTTTGTATAAGATGAAAATGGAACTCTGTATCATATGTGATGAAATGATATTAATATAAGATATGATTGGACCCCTAAAATTTTAATAAATGGTGTATGTATTTTGATGAACTGTGTATGCTTCTTTTGTGCAAGTCTCTGTTATGCATATTGAATCTCTGCACTACGTACATGCCATTGTTGATCTGTATGGTTACTTTAATTTCCATAGATATGTTTATGTATGAAGTAGGCATCATTGTATGTGATGTGTAACTCCGTTTAGATTGTGTTTCCCTATTTACTGTCCCAATCCCATGATCGATTAACTGGTTTTCATTCTTCCCACCACTACATTCTCTTCAACCTCACTCCATTTCACATAAGTCTCGGTAGTGCTTCAGGTGAGACCTACTTCCCTTGTGGAAGGTTGAATATGCGAATGCTCTAGAATACAACAGTGCCTTTATTGGAAAACTTCGAGAACCCTTTTAATACCCCTAGAACGAACCCTAACTGTACATATAAATGTAAATGTTTTATAGGCTGGTGAGTCAAGTTGTTATAGGCTAGAAGGCTTATAATATTATTAGGCCAAAGAGCCTATATGATAAAGGCCAGTGAGCCTATTATTGTAATATGTAAACACTCATATTATTAATGAAAACACACCACTACTACAGAGCAACCTTGTAAAAGAGTATGGGGGGTGAAACTCCACTAGAAAGGGAAAGGGGGGCTAAGAGTCTAGGAAGGGGCTAAGACAGGGGGCCTAATCCCAATGGAATATTATAATAGTATTCCTTAAAGATAAATTAATGGATATGAATATATCCTAAGTTCTAAAGTATGGATAAAGGAGTCCCTTGGGTGCCACGTGTTTTAAAATACACACGCATATATATATTTGGGGACATAGTGTGAAGAGGGGGAATAATTCCTTCACGTAGGCAACTTTGAATCATACCTTACAATACTGAACTATAATGGGAACCTGTACTTGTACTGGTTAGCTTGAGAGTTGGATTGAAGAAGCAGGTTGTCAAGCTCGTGGAATGAAAGAAGTGGGTTGTCATGCCTGTGAGCATTCTCTCCAGGTGAGAGAACTACTGGGAATTGATTTCTCGAGCTTCAAAACTGCATCTACATGGATCTGATACTTCCTATCCATCCTTTTTCTAAAGCCTCAAAAGGGAAGTGGGGCAGCTGAAATTTTGTTGAGCAGAAAAGGGGGAAACTTCTTGGGTGGGACATACATGTGGGGAATGAGAGATTGTAGGATGTTAGTTTGAGTAGGCATCTATGTCTAAGTTTATATGTTGTTAAAGAGAACTTAGCCTGGGTTAGAAACCCTTTACCCTGGTGGAATTTATCCCTAGCTTGTGGGTGACCCAATGCTGAAAGTTATGAGAAGTGCAGTCTAAGGCTGGGAGGAACGTGGAATGTTTGCATGCAGTTGATGTTTATTTCCTAAGATAAGTGTCATTCATGTGATTATTTCAATTACTGTATGTGTGTAATTATGAGTTTCTATCATGGAATATCTATTGTTAAATTCTATATATGATTTTTTATTGTTGCATGCATGTTGTTATTATTTCTTATTAACTCTGTTCATATGCAGATTTTATTATTTAATTTAATGGTATCAGAATTGTAATTCCACGTGGCGTGACCCAACTTGGGGATGTGAACGTTACAATAGAATTTTTCTGAGTCCCTGATAATGGGGATGTAACAAAGTAGTATCAAAGCTAATAATGAGAGAATTTTTCATGACATGAGCGAATGTCGGTGGCTGGGTACGTTACAAAATGGTATCAGAGTCCAAATTTCAACATTGAGCCTACATGGGCCATTTAGTAGAGCGCATAAGCGAAATTACAGAGTTTGCAACTGAATTATTTGATAGAATGTCGGGAAGAGTCTGTTTGGAAACTGTTTGACAAAAGTTTTTGGTGTTTCCGTGGGAAATCAGGAGCAGTCAGGTGAAATTGGGTTGAAGCCCAATTTATGTTGTTAAATTCCTGAGGAATTTAGGAAATTTGGTCCAAGGATGAGTTTTTTAGGACTTTAATCTTTGTATGAGAAAATTTAGACCCGAAATTGGTCGAATTTGAAGTTGTTAGGGACCTAACCTACCTAACCCCTCAAGTAGGTAGAATAATATATTTCCATGTAATAAATGTCAATATTAATAAGGCCTAGCAATAAGGAGGAATAAGTACAATGTAAGAAGACCTAATAGAAGCTTGCACTTCTAGAAGGATCTTCCTCTAGATTGTTCTTTTGGATAGATAGATTTAGTATAACTAAGAGTAGAGGGTATGAGAAGTTTTGTCTTGGATATTATTTTAATAGAGATCTACTCTGCTGGAGGTTGCCTCCTTGAAGAGGCAAGTGAACATTGCTATCATTAATCAAGGTGCTCTTTCTAGTGTTATTCTGGTATTATTCTGGTATTGTTTTGGTTTAATCATTGTTGTTCTGCCATTTCTAGCTAAAATGTCTATGTTATTCATACTATTTTATATCTGGAATACTACAAGTGGTATAAGAGCACTTTCCTCGACAGAAAATTGTGGGTTAATTTTTTTTTTCCAGGGTAGAGACGTATTTCAACATCTTAAATCTATAGATATCTGTCGTTACATGCATAAAATCATGGTCGGGGAGTAATACACACATGAAATGCAAGAGGTAATAAAGCGCACATATGTTGGCCACCCTTGTAACCCTTGTTGGTACCCCTTCGAGTGGTAGCACATAAAACAACACCTATATATAGATCGACCTAGATCTCCTAAAGCCCTCCATAGATAAACCGATTGGCCGCCTATCTTCTATAGTGCCATCGATAACAACACTTTGGAAGATACTCTCTAGTACCTGGGTAGTCGGGTAGTATGACTAAGGGCACAATCTAGCCTCCTTAGTTGGTTCCATGAGATATTGGGGCGAGTAATACTGTTGGACCCTACATGTATATTAGAGACCTATAACACAGGGTAAACCCTTGTCTGTAGAAACCATGAATACCCTACCCCTTGGGATGAAAACCAAAACAAAACATACAAGATCTATTGCTGCACAATTGTGCCTTCTGCATTTTGGTTGTGGAATTACTACACATTTCTTCCTGTTAAGCATTTGGGTATTTCATCACTGTATTATTATTCAGGTAAGAGTATAAATCTGCAAGAGTTAAATTTTTTTTATAGTGGTCCTGCCAACACACTTATTTGGGACGTATCCCATTGGATTCCCCTCTTCTCCTTGATCGTAGTCATACCTTTCATTTTTAATCCTTTTTTTTTTAGTGGACCCGACCCCTTCTCCGCTTCCCTATTTTGTGCCTATTCCATTATCTTTCCCTTCTCGCCCTGATCATCATGGTACCTATCACTTATAAATCCCTTTTTGTGGTCCCACCCATCCTTTTTTCCTTACCCACACTTCCCCTCTCCAAATGACCACCACTCACAACCAAGACCTACAAGTTTCCATCAACCAAGCCTAAGACTCCATCCAACATATGAGATTTGAGATCCGCTCTACCAATTCCCACATTGCACAATTTGTGACCCAATTCCAGCACAAATTTGACACCATGGAAGCCAAATTCATGAACCAATTTAACACCCTCCAGTCTGTTGACAACCAGTTGTTGAACCACCCTCCGAGTCATTCCTCCTCGGACCAACCATATGCTATTGATTCATCTCAGTATCTGCATTTTCAATCTAACTCATTTGATCATGACCCCCATCTTACCCGCATCGTGGTCGATAAATTTTATGGCTCTGATCCTATTGGTTGGGTCACTCAAATGGAGCATTATGTTTCTTTGCATGGTATAACTGATGAGTTGAACAAAATTTTCTATGCTGTCCTCTATATAGATCTTGAATGATGGAAACGGTAGAAATGGTGTAAAAATTAATGTTAGGGGTATATTGCATGGACCCATCTTGTTGCAAATCTCTATGACCGCTTTGACATTGATACCCACGATCTCGGTCGTTTGACCAAGTTGAAGCAATCAAGCATAATGGATGAATTTATAATTGCTTTTAAGAATTTGGTATTTCAAATCGATGGCATGTCAGATGATTTCTTCCATGAATTATTTATTAGTGGCATAAAGGATGAAATCTGATCCTAGGTTCTCATGGCCCTCCCTTATACTTGGTTGGAAGCTACTAAATGTGCTAAAGAGGACCAACAAGTTTCTTTTTTCCAGAACAAAAAAACCCTCTTTTGTTCCTTGCCCTCGATCCAGTAATCCTAAGCCCTCTGTCACTCCCCTCAAGGTCCAGAAATTAACTAGGGATGAAATGGTTGAACGCCAATTGAAGGGTCTTTTCTATAATTGTGATGAAAAATATTTTTTGGGGCACAAGTGTAAGGAAAACAAATTTTTGATGGCCATTTTCGAAGATGTTCCTGAAGAAGATGTGATAGTTCCACTTGTTGAAGGCCCCTCCCTTCCCGATGCTACCCATGATCCTGTTGACCCACTTGAAGTTGAACCACTCATTTCCTTGCATGCCCTCACTGGGTTCTTTGCTCCATAAACCCTAAAGCTCATTGGATATATTAAACATAGGATACTGATCATCCTTGTTGACAATGGTAGCACCCACAATTTTATTCATCATCGCATTACCTAGGAAACCAATTTGTATATTCGTGCTATTAATAATGTGAAAATCATGATAGCCAATGGTGGGTCCATGAAATGTTGTGGGCGTTGTGAAAATGTACATCTTCAAATTGGACATTACCACCTGAAATATCATATGTTTGCCATTGAAATGAGTGGTTGTGACATTGTGCTAGGTGCTGAATGGTTATGCACTTTGGGTCCCATTCTTATGGATTTTAAGGAATTCACCATGCAATTCCAACAGGAGGGACACATGTATCACTTCTAATGTCTCACAACTGGTTCTCCTCAGATCATCATTTCCCATCGCATGGAAAATCTACTCAATAAAGGCCACTCCAGTATTATTTCTCAACTCCATTCTATTCAAGCGGTTGAGACACCCTCTTTGCATCTTGACCTCCAAGCTATTCTCTCCAAACACCAAGATGTTTTTTCCACTCCTCAGGGACTTATTCCTTATCTTTGTGTTCATGATCATTCCATACCCCTTGTTCCTAGAATTATCCCTCCCAATGTTCGCCCTTATTTTCATTCCTTTTCCCAAAAGAATGAAATTGAGAAGATAGTGCAGGAATTGATCCAAGCGGGTGTTATCCGCCGTAGTACCATCCCTTATTCTTCTCATGTGGTCAGGTAATTAAGAAAGAAGGTACTTGGCACATGTGTTTTGACTTTCGTTCCCTCAATAAACTCACCATCAAGGACAAGTTTCCCATTCCTATCATTGATGATCTCTTGGATGAGTTGAGTGGTGCTCAATACTTCACTAAAGTTTATCTATGTTCTGGCTACCACCAGATATGTATGCAAGACGCTGACATCCCCAAACTTCCTTTTGAACTCATGAGGGTCACTATGAGTTCTTGGTCATTCCCTTTGGCCTATGAAATTCCCCCTCCACCTTCTAAAGCCTCATGAATCATGTCTTCCATCCTTTTCTCCATCATTTTTTCTTAGTTTTCTTTGATGATATTCTCATCTATAGTAAAAATTTTCAATACCATCTTTCCCATGTGGATAAAGTTCTCCATCTACTCTCTCAACATCAACTTTTCCTCAAACACTCTAAGACAAGTAGTTGGGTCATATTGTTGGTAAGGCTGGTGTCCGGTTGGATCCTAAGAAAATTGAAGAAATGCAGGATTGGTTGCGCCCCAAAACTATGAAAAGATTACGTGGTTTTGTGGGTTTAACATGATATTATCTCAAGTTTGTTCAGAATTATGGAAAGATTACGACACCTCTCACTGTTCTCCTTAAAAATAATTCTTTCACTTGGACTCCTGTAGCTGATTAGGCCTTTCAAGCATTGAAGATGATTATGTGCACTACTCCAGTCTTGGCCCTTCCTGATTTCACAAACACCATTGTCCTGGGATGTGATGCCTTCGAGTGATGAATTGGATAAGTCCTTATGAAAGAGGGCATACCTTTGGACTTTACCAACAAACAATTGTTAGAATGCCATTTGGGCCAATCAATATATGACAAGAAAATGTTGGTTATTCTGCATGAAGTGGATCTCTGACGCCTTTATCTCTTGGGGAAATTCTTCCAAATTAAGACAGATCATCAAAGCCTCAAGTATTTTCTGGAGCAACGACCTTCCTCTCCAGAGCAACAAGAATGGGTAACTAAGCTCTTTGGATATGATTATGAGATCATTTACAAGAAAGGAAAAGAAAATGTGGTTGCTGACATTCTTTCTCGAAAATATGAAGATGAAGGGTCCCTTTTCTCCCTATCCTTCATTGTACCAGATTGGCTCCAAGCTGTTCACTAGGAATGGCTACATGATCCTAAAATTTCGCATCAAATCCAACAATTGCAAGACAATTCTCGAGTTTCCCCAGGGTACTGTTGGCACAATGATGATATTTTCTACAAAGGCCATTTGTATTTAAGTAAAAAATCACAACTTAAATCCATGATGCTTTATGAGCTTCATGCTACACCCACAACTGGGCACTCAGGGTTTACCAAAACCTATGACAGGGTCAAACGCTCTTTTTTTCAGGGATGGTATGAAAAAGGATGTTCACACTTTTTTGGCAGAATGTGATGTTTTTCAACATAACAAGGGTGAAACAATCAAATCCCTTGGCACATTCCAACCTCTTCCAATTCTACCCACTATTTGGAGGGACATCTCTATGGATTTTATTGTGGTATTACCTAAATCAGGAAATAAGTCAGTCATCATGGTGGTAGTTGATTGTATTTCCAAGTATGCTCATTTCTATGCTCTTCAACATCCATTTACTACATCCAGTGTGGCTCAACATTTCATGGATCATGTCTTCAAGCTTCATGGCATGCCTCATTCTATTGTTTCTGATCGAGATCCCACTTTCACGAACAATTTTTGGCAAGAAATGTTCAAGCTACAGGGCGCCCAATTGCATCTCAACACTGCCTATCATCCCTAGACTGATGGTCAAACTAAAGTTGTCAACAAGTGTTTGGAGACTTATTTGAGGTGTTTTTCCTCTGAAAGGAAAAATCAATGGGCTCAATGGTTACCATTAGTTGAATGGTGGTACAACACTTCTTACCATACAACTACTCGCATGACTCCTTTTGAAGCAGCGTATGGACAAAAGTCACCTTCCGTTCTCTCCTACATGCCAGGTGTCTCAAAGGTTCAGGAGGTTGACCAAATTCTTACAGTTCGAGAAGCTATTCTTTGTACCCTCAAAGAGAATTTGGTCATGGCTCAGAATCACATGAAGCAAAAATCCGATCAAGGTCGCCGAGAATGTCAATTTTTTGAAGGAGACCATGTATTTCTTCAAATGAAACCTTATAAACAAACTTCACTCAAGGCCGAACATTGTCAGAAACTGACACCCAAATTTTATGGTCCTTATGCAATTCTCAAGCATGTGGGACAGGTGTCCTGTCAGTTAGATTTTCCTATTTCTTCTAATCTCCATCTTGTTTTTCATGTCTCTTTCTTAAAGAAGGTGTTTGGAAATAAGTTCCAAACTAAAACCAACCTTCCTGATTTGGATAAAGAAGGATCCATCTAGTTGCAACCACAAGCAGTTTTGGGCAAGCATGATCATTGTCTTCATCAACGCACCATCAAGGAAGTGTTAGTCCAGTGGAAAGATACAACTCTAGCAGATGCCACTTGGGAGACAACTAACCTTATGAAACAATTTCCTCATCTCAAGCCTTGAGGACAAGACTGATTTTAAGGGGGAGGTCATGTTAGGGACCTAACCTACCTAACCCCTCAAGTAGGTAGATAATATATTTCCATCTAATAAAGGTCAATATTAATAAGACCTAGCAATAATGAGGAATAAGTCAAATGTAATAAGACCTAAAAGAAGCTTCTGCTTCTAGAAGGATCTTCCTCCAGATTGTTCTTTTGGATAAATAGATTTAGTATAAATAAGAGTAGAGGGTATGAGAAGTTTTGTCTTGGATATTATTGTAATAGAGCTCTTCTCTGCTGTATTTTTCCCCCTCAAAGAGGCAAGTGAACATTTCTATCATTAATCAAGGTGCTCTTTTTGGTGTTATTCTGGTTATATCATTGTTGTTCTACCATTTCTAGCTAAAACATATTTTTTCTGCATACTATTTTATATCTAGAATACTACAGAAGTCAACATAAGGCTATGTCTGACTGAATGAAATTGAATAAATTTAATAGTTGCAGAGTGACCATGGTGAACTTGAATGAAATTGGGAAAAATCCCTAATTTCCTACAATTAAATAATGGAAAATTCGAAGTGAAAGAGTCGAATTTGAAAGAAGTGTACAAATATACATATACAGGGCTTGAATTGGTTGTATTAATGTTAGTCACAGATCTCTGATGATGGCCCAAGAAGAAATTTTCATTTGTTGGGCGAAATTGATCATTCTGGAAATTTTGGAAAAAATTAGGTATTGTTCCATACGATGATGTTAGCATGGCGTGGGGGCCACATGTCAACTAACATGGTGGAAGGTGACATGTAATACCATGGTGGTAGATACATGGAGGTAGGAAGACAGAAACATGGCTAAGTGTTGGACTTATTATGAGTCCATGAGTCTATGAGTCCGCAAAGGTAAAAAATAAACGACCAAGTGTTGGAGTTATTATGAGTCCGTGAGTCCGCAAAGGTAAAAATGGTTAAGTGTTAAGACTTTTAGGACACATTTATGAAAGAAAGGTTACAATATTGTGAATCTGTGAGTCTGAAGAAGTGTAAAAATGGTTAAGTGTTGAGACTTTATCGACAGACTTATCAAAAAGGGGTTACAAGATCATGAGTCCGTGAGTTCACAAGTCCGAAGAAGTGGAAAATGGTTAAGTGTTGAGACTTTTTAGATGGACTTATTAAAGAAAGGTTAAAATATCGTGAGTCTGTGAGTCCACGAGTCTAAAGAAGTGGAAAAAAATTTAAGTGTTGGGACTTATTATGAGTCCATTAGTTCGTGATTTCATGAGTCTAAAGAAGTGGAAAAATAGTTAAGTATTGAGACATTTCGGACATACTTATGAAAGAAAGGTTACAATACCGTGAGTCCGTGAATATGCAATTTAGAATAAGTGGGAAAAATGGCGAAGTGTTGGGACTTATTATGAGTCTATGAGTCCGTGACTCTGTGAGTCCAAAGAAGTGGAAAAATGGTTAAGTGTTGCGACTTTTCGGATGGACTTATGAAAGAAAGGTTACAATACCGCGAGTCCGCGAGCCTAAATGAGTGGAAAAATGGTTAAGTGTTGGGAATTATTATGAGTCCGTTAGTCCGTGAGTCCACGATTCCAAAGAAGTGGAAAAATGGTTAAGTATTGATACTTTTTGGATGGACTTATGAAAGAAAGGTTACAAGACCGTGAGTCCATGAGTTTGCGAGTCCGAGCGTTCGAAGAAGTGGAAAAATAGTTAAGTGTTGGGACTTATTATGAGTCTGTGAGTTCATGAGTCCGAAGAAGTGGAAAAATGGTTAAGTGTTGAGTCTTATTATGAGTTCGTGAGTATATAAGTCCGCGAGTCTGAAGAAGTGAAAATGGTTAAGTATGGGAACTATTCAGATGAAATTATTAAAGGGAGAGTTATGCTTCCATGAGTCTGCGAGTCTGCATAGATAAAAATAATCTAAGTATTGAGACTTTTCAGGCAGATTCATGAAATAAATAATTATGATACATTATTGGAACAAAATCATATGAAATTTTATGTAATTGTAAATGATTAATCCTAACAAATTTTGTTGGTTGCACATTTTGCAGAGTTAGCAACATTTATATTAGAACAAGATCACCACAAATTTCAAAATCATGAAATATGCACAGGGGGTTCCAACCATGAAGATGAGATTAGATGGATGTACATTAATACGGGTAATGAAGGTACAAATTCAAATGGACATTTAGAAGGTAAGGGAGATAACATGAATTTGGTAGATACTATAAAAAGTCTACAAAAGGATGTCCAAATTTATAAATTTTATAATGAGAGGCTTATGAAAGCCAAGGAGCAACAAGAAGACTTCAACATCAAGTTAATTCAAATATTGGGAATAATAGAGAAGACGATAGTTAATGAGACTAAGACAAGAAGATCAATGAGTCATAAATATCATGATAAGAGAAGCATAACAAGAAGTGTTGGCAAGAATCACCATCATTCTCCAAGGCATTCAACTAAGAGAGAACACAGAAGTTCAAGTCCATGCATAGTTAGGAAGCATAAGAAAAAGTATGGGGTGGATTATCTACAAGAGGAAATGAAAAACATCAAGCCTCCTAAATTTGATGGTGAACACAAGAAGGATGAGGATGCAGAGACATGGATGCTAAGCAGGAGGAAGTATTTCCAGTTGCATAACTACTCTTCACAAGCAGAAGGAAGAATTTCCGTTTATCAACTCAAGGGAAAAGAATTAATGTGGTGGGATCAATTTTTGTAGGTACACCACATTGAGGAGAATAAGTTGACTTGGAGGGAATTCAAGAGGTATTTCCAAAATAATTACTTGACTAATCAATATTATGATAAGAAGATGAAAGAGTTCTTTGAACTCAATCTTAGGAATATGACCATAGATGAATATGAAAAGAGTTTTTTAGAGTTGTTGAAGTACATTTATTTCATCAGGGATGAACAAATTAAGATTTAAAGGTACCTAAGTGGGATGCCATATTTGATCAGTGATAAGATACAATATGATGATCCAAATACACTAGAGGAAACTGTAAGGAGGGATAAATGCCTTTATGATCAACATAGAGGAAGACCAACTTTCCAAAGGACGTGGGAAGATAAAAATAAAAGTATGATGGAATAGAGGAAGAAGGGAACTAAGACACCATTCCTCAGAAATAATACTTAGGGACATATAACTTCTAAAGAACCCATAATGACTGGAACATTGGGGAAAATACCAAGGAAACCACCTATCCAATGTTGGGGTTGTAAGGAAGATCATATGTACCGAGATTTCCCTCACATAGGTGAAAAAGTGAGGACTATTCAGAATGTACAAGAAGATTATATAGTGGGGGACATGGGTAGAAATGTACCTAGGATATACGCATCCTTGGATAACATGCAAGATGAGTTCCAGTCACATATGATTGAAGTGAAAGGTAATATTAACAACCAAACCATTGCTATCCTAATTGATTCAGGACCTAGTCACCGTTATCTAGATCTTAAGATAGTGGAAAGATTTGATTTTCCAAGAAGCAATCTTGGAGAGTTTTGGTTGGTGCAACTAGCCACATGAGATAAAAGAAAAATTATTGATATGGTTAAGGCATGCCTAATGGACATGAATAGATTAAGCACCAAGGAAAATTTGAACACCCTTCTTTTAGGTTCCTATGAATTCTTAATTGGTATGGATTGGTTGGACCAACATCATGATGTCCTAGACTGTTATAATAATGTATGTACTTGCTTGGATGAGAAAGGGAATTTAAGGACAATACAAGGAATTCCCAGGGAAGTAAACCTCAAAGAAATTTCAGCCTTGTAGTTGAAAAAGATTTATAGGAAAGGGTTTCAAATACTTGCAGCACATATGGAAGAGACACCTAAAGATAAGGTACCAAATATTGAAGATTATGCAGTCCTAAAAGAGTTTGAATATGTATTTAAATAAATACCAGGATTTCCACCCAAAAGAGATATTGATTTCTCTATCAATCCGATACTTGGAGAAGACCCAGTATCCAAGACCCCTTACAACATGAGTACACTAGAACTGAAGGAATTACAAATGCAATTTTAAGAGATTTTGAGGAAGGGGTATATATGCCCAAGTGTGTCACCTTGGGATGCCCCAGTATTATTTGTGAAGAAAAAGGATGGAACTCTGAGACTTTGCATTGAATTCAGGCATTTGAACAAGGTAATTTTGAAGAACAAGTATCCTTTGCCAAGGATAGATGACCTATTTGATCAACAAAAATAAGCAAAAATATTCTCAAAGATTGATCTCATGTTGAGCTATCATTAGGTAATAATTAAATAAGAAGACATCAACAAGAGTTACTTTAGAATAAGGTATGGCAATTATGAGTTCATAGTGGTGCCATTTGGGTTGTCAAATGCACCAATTGTCTTCATGTGTCTCATGAATGGTATATTTAGGAATACTTGGATAAGTTCATCATTGTATTCTTGGATGATATTTTGATACATTCTAATTCTGAAGAAGAGAATGAACAAAACTTAAGAATTGTGTTACATGTATTGAAGGAGCATAAATTGTATGCCAAATTGAGAAAGTGCTCATTTTACCAGAAACAAATTCATTATTGGGCCATATCATTTCATAGGAAGGGATATCAGTGGATCCATAAAATATAAGGGCCATTGAAGGATGGCCAACACCAAGGAATGTGTCAGAGGTGAGGTCATTCATGGGACTTGCAGGATACTATAAGAGATTAATTGAAGGATTCTCAAAGATTGCACACTCAATCATTTCCTTGCAAAAGAAAGGTGTGAATTTTGAGTGGACATTGGTTTGTGAAAGGAGTTTCCAAAACTTGAATAAATTATTAAAAAGTGCTCCAATACTAAGGATTTTTGATCCAAATGAAAATTTCATTGTATGCATTTTTGCATGTAAAGAAGGATTGGGTGGAGTCCTTAGTTAGAATGGGTATGTGGTGTGCTACGAATCAAGGAAATTGAAGGATCATGAAAGGCACTATGCTACTCATGATTTGGAGTTGGAAGCCATAGTGCATGCCTTGAATATGTGGAGGAACTACCTCATGGGAAAAATATTTGAGTTAAGGACATACCATAGTGGTCTAGAAATACTTGTTTGGACAACCACATTCCAAGAAAAGAAGGTGGTTAGATTTCCTTAGTGAATATGATTTTTATATAAAACATATCAAAGGTAAAGATAACAAGGTGGTTGATGCACTCAGTAGGAGGGTGCATTAGATGCATGCTACAACCATTAGCATGTACCAATCAGATTTGAAAGATAGGATTCTAGAGGCTACAAAATCAGATAAAAAATACATGGAGGTAAATGAAACACTTCAACAAGGTAATTTACAACAAAAAGTTGAAGACCATAAGCTGGAAAATGATGAAATTCTCATGTATAGGGGTAGAAATTATGTGCCAAATTCTTGGGAATTGAAGAATATGATATTGGGAGAAATTCATAATGTGCCTTATGCTGGGCACTTGGGTTACCAGAAAACTATTGCAGCTATCAAGAGCCAATATTATTGGTCAGGCATGAAGAAATAAGTTGTTGATTTTATTGCCAGGTTTTTGGCATGCAAAAAATTCAAAGTTGAGCATAAACGCCCATCGAATTTGCTACATCCATTGTCCATCCCTGAGTGGAAGTGGGAAGTTATAACAATGGATTTTATCACCAAGTTTCCTAGAAAAACCAAGCAACATGATTCCATCATGGTGGTGGTGGAAAATCTTACTAAATCTACCCACTTTATTCCAGTAAATCTCACTCACAAGGAAATCAACATTGTTGATATTTATATGAGGGAAATTGCTCGATTGCATGGTATACCTAAGACCATTCTGACCGACAGAGACCCAAAATTTACCTCACATTTTTGGAAAGGATTATTCAAAGGATTTGGAACCAATCTGAACTTTAGCAAGGCCTATCATCGAGAGTCATATGGGAAAACAAAGAGAGTAAACCAAGTGATTGTAGATATGTTGAGGATGTATGTGATGGATAAACCATCCAAATGGGAGGATTATTTGCATTTGGTGGAATTTTATTATAACAATGGGTATCAAGCATCCTTAAAGATGATCCCATTTGAAGCCATGTATGACAGAAAGTGTAACACACCGGTAAGTTGGGACAATCTCGCGGATAGAGCAGCGGTTGGGCCATAATTACTCATGAAAATGGAAGAGAAAATGATGAAAATAAAATAGAATTTAAAGGTTGCCCAGGATAGGTAGAAAATCTACGCTGATAGAGATAGAACCCACATAAAATTTAAATTGGGTGACCATGTGCTATTAAAAGTAAATGCCAAGAGACGTTCCCTGAAATTATTAAATTGTTCAAAGATGAAAACTCATTATTGTGGGACACTTGAAATCATAGAAAGGATTGGGCCTGTAGCATACATGCTTGCTTTACTTGCATCAATGTATATTCATAATGTATTCCATGTATCATTTCTTAAAAAGTATGTACCTGATGCTAATCATGTCATTGATTGGAATGTGATTCAGGTGGAGTAGAAAGGTAAATTTCAAGTGCATACTGTGTGCATATTGGACTGGAAGATCAAGAAACTCTGAAATCGAGCCATAGGGATAGTAAAGGTCCAATGGATCTAGTATGATCCTGAGGATGAAAATTGGGAGCATGAAGAGGATATGTGGGCAGAGTATTTGCATTTTTTTGAAAACTATTAAAGTTTTGATTGTATATGTGTATATACTACACTGCGGACAATGCATAAATAAAGGGGGAGGGGAATGTAATACCCCTAGGATGAACCCTAGTTGTACATATAAATTTAAATGTTTTATAGGATGGTGAGCCACACTGTTATAGGCCAGAAAGATAATGTGATTATTGTGTCATTGAGCCTAGATGCTAAAGGTGAGTGAGGCTATTATTGTAATATGTAAACACTCATATTATTAATGAAAACACACAACTTCTACAGACCAAACATGTAAAAGAGTATGGGGGGATAAAATCCACTAGAAAGAAAAAATGGGGCTAAGAGTCTAGGAAGGGGCTAAGCTAGGGGGATTAATCCCAATGGAATATTATAACATTATTCATTAAATCTAAAGTAATGTATATGAATATATCCCAAGTTCTAAAGTAGGGACAAGGGAGTCCCTTGGGTACCAAGTTTCTTAAAATACACAT
>SNQJ01S0013286.1:109512-139029 GCA_010110895.2 Picea sitchensis | reverse complement strand
ACACACACACACACACACACACACACACACACACACACACATATATTGGGACATAATGCGAAGAGGGGGGATTATTCCTTCATGGAGGAAGCTATGAATCGTACCTTATTGTATTGGACTACAATGATAACTTGTACTTGTACTGGCTAGCTCAGGAAATGGATTGAAGAAGATGGTTCTCAGGCCTATTGGATTGAAGAAGAGGATTGTCAGACCCATGGAATAGAAGAAGTGGGTTGTTAGGCCCATGAACATTCTCTCTGGATGAGAGACCCGATGGGAATTGATTTCCCAAGGTGCCAAACTACAACTACAAGACTCTGAGACTTCCTTTTCATCTAGTTTTTAAAGCCTCAGAAGGGAAGTGGGGTAGCTGAAAGTCTGTTGAGCAGAAAAGGGGCACACATCCTGGGTGGGACAGACATGTGGGGAATGAGAGACTATAGGCTATTATTTTTAATAGGAATATGTGTATGATTTTATATGTTGTTAAAGAGACCTTATCTTGGGTTATAAACCGTTTACCCTAGTGGAATTTAAACCCAACTCGAGGGTGACCCACTGTTGAGAGTTATGAGCAGTGTGGTCTAAGGCTGAGAGAAATGTGGAAAGTCTGCATGCAGTTGGTGTTTATTCACTGAGATAAGTGTCATTCATGTTCTTATTTCAATTAATGCATGTGTGAAATTATGAGTTTCTGTCATGGAATCTCTGTTGTTAAATTCTATATATGAATTGTTATTGTTGCATGCATGCTATTATTATTTTCTCTTAACTTTGTTCATATGCAGATTTTATTATTTGATTTAATGGTATCATAATTGTAATTCCACTTGGCATGGCCCAACTCAAGGCTGGGAATGTTACGAGATAATTTTTTCGAGTCCCTGATAATGGGGATGTTACAAAGTGGTATCAGAGCTGATAACGAGACAATTTTGTGTGATGTGGCCCATCCTCGGTGGCTGGGTACGTTACAACCATGGTCTCCCATCATGTGCCAATAGGAAACATGGTAGTGGGACATCATGGAAAACATAAAATTAATTAATGCACCAGTGTTTAACTGGAAAGGTATTGACAGTCGCTTAGACTTAAATGACTTGAACTGACAATGATAGGATGATAACCAAGAAGGTACCAGTGGAATTTAATGAACAAAGTGATAGTTACATGGCATGAAATTTGAACTTTGAAAGTACTAAATACAAAACATGGATGATTTTAAGGATGGAAATTTATTTTAAAATGCAGAAACCTTGGCGAATCTTACTAACCCTTCATCTACCAACTATAAATGTTTTGCGATATTTTTGTAAAAATATTCAAATTTCTAAGGATTTTATATAGTTTGTATAAAATTTTGGCGTTTTTTCAATAAAATAATTTTATCATATAGAATTTGGGTGAATCATTTTTAGAATAGCGAATCTTTTTTTGGGAAAAACCATGGAAAATTATCCCATGAGAGAAATTTATCCCCTAAAATCATCCCTGATAAAAAAATATTTGACATAAATCTCCCCAACAACAATGGTGTGATTCGGGCTAGATGAACTGACAATGACATCTAGACACTTGCATGACAGATAGTGGAACACATCACTATTATATTGACGATAAGGGAATTAAAAAAACAAAAGAGAAACCTACCTACTTTATCCACTCCTTGTGAGAGGAGTGCTACGGAAATTTAGTTAATGAGTAAAAATGTAGGGCTTCAGGCATGTGTTGTTCACTCATCCCAAATGAAGAATACCATCTAGCTATGCCAGTCCAAGCCAATGCATTTGTAACTTCCCTGGATGCTTCTGATACTTGTTGTCATATGAAAAGCTTTATCACCCTGTGAAAGAGTATTAGTATTAATGTTCCTGTCATACCAAACCTTCTTCCTAGCCTTTTCTACAGTTTGATGAAAATCGACCATAAATCTTTCTTCATCCGATTCTAATAGCTTCGCAACCCTTTGTGTAACAAATTCATCATCTTTCATATGAGTCATGTGTGCAATATATAAACTCAGGGTGATGAACTCGATTTGGACAACTACTTCTCTACCATAGACCAATTAGAAAGGAGTGTACTTATGCATATTCTTTGTAGTAGTCATGTAAGCCCATAATACTATTGGAAATATTTCATCCCATTCATCCCTATTTTCACAACATACCTTGGTTAATCCTTTCTCTAGAATCTTGTTAAACACCTCTACTATACCATTTTCTCATGGATGATACAAACTACTATTGTAATGCTAGATTAGGAACTCACAAGTGAGAGTGGCTATCATTTCACTTATAAAATGTTCCCCTTTGTCACTGATTAAACTCGTTGGGAACCCAAACCGGGTAATAATATTCTCAAAAATAAACCTAGCTGTGGTATATGTAGTGCAATCTCTGACTGACTCTTCTTCTACCCAATGGGTAAGAAATCCTATAGCAATGATGATATATCTTCCCTTGGAGTGCTTGGATGGTAGATTAATCAGTCCTATGAAATCAACTGCCCATTTCTCAAAGGCTTGAAGATATCGAACATAATGTAAGAAAATCATCCTTGCGTGATGAATTACCAACCCTTAGACATATGTCACACACTCTAGCTTATTCCTTTGCATCTTTGAAGACAATAGGTCACCATAATCCATCTTGAAGTATCTTCTGTGCAATTTCTTTCCCTCCAACATGTCCTCTCACAACACCACTATGAAATTCCCACAAAATATTGGGCCACTCATGTTAAAGTATGCATCGTCTAAGGATGTTATCCAACCCAAAATTATATAATGGTCTTGCAATCAAATTATAGTTAGTGGAACTGACCACTAGATGCCTCTTCTTAGTTGTAGAATATTCTTCAGGAACCTTACTAGTAGTTAGAAACAATGCAATATCAAAAAGGTAATTAGGGATAGCCTCAAGTTTAAAGAGATCATAATACTGGAGCTGGTCATCTACTACTCCACCACTCTCCCTAGAATCTAATTGGGATAAATGATTAGGACCCACATTTAATTTTTCTGTCTTGACGATGAGCTCAAAGGAAAACTCCTGAAACAACAAAAACCACCTACAAATCCTTCCTTCAAGAACAAACTTATTGAATAGATATTTTAGAGATGAAAGGTCAATAAAGAATTTAAAATGACCTCCTAACAGATAGTGTATTAATTTTTGCAAAGCATAGACCATGTGGTTTCGCTTGGCTTGATATAGATTTCGACTAGAAAAATATATAGGATGATCCAGATTCCCTTCACGAGGTTGCGCAAGGATTTCACCTAAAAAAATACCAGAAGCATCAATGTGTACATGAAACTCCAATTTCTAATTTGTGTAACAAACCCAACTCCCTGATGTTACACATCAAAATATCACACTTGATTTACACACCCTAAGTGTTGCAAGTATCGCAAAGTGACATATGCACCTTGTTAAGTGTCACATGCACTGTCGCAAGTGTCGTATGCACCTTACCTAGTTTCAAATTCACTTTGTTGAGTGTCTCAATACCTTGACACCATGAAATAAATTTTCCATGACCCCTAAGTCATATTGGAGGAAGAAACCCCTCGTTTCAAGGTAAAAACACACCTTTTTCTTGGAAAAACCGACCTTTTTTTGGGAATTTATGAAGGGTGGTGCCCCTTGGCCATGATGGGGGATGGAAACTTCATGGAATGGTGCCCCCCTTTCCATGTTATAGGAGCTCCATTTTATCGGATGACACCCTATCTCTCACTCAATGTTAGCACCAATATTGTTATAGGGAAAAGGGGGATCCTCCACCTTATTCTATGGGCCATCTCTCTTGGGATGAGGTTGGTTATATTGACCCCCATGCTATGGATTTAACTTAGGATCTGATCCAAACATTAAGGAGCCATTACCTCAACCATATCCTTCATTTTCTCATGGTGGTTGTACCTCTCAATCTTATATATTGAAGGTATTTCCAAGGTTAAGGGGGGAACAATGGAGGTATCAAACCTTTGGTTATGGAGGAAGAATTTTCATTTTGATGTAAAGATTCATGCAAGGGCTAGATGAGAAGAGATTGGAGAAGTGATACAACATCATACATAGTTTTGGCTTTCCAATTAATATATTCTTGGCCTATTTCCTTCAAGTTTATGTCTTCTTACATTTTCTTGTCTATTGTTTGTCTAATATTCATAGATAGACTTGTCTTATGTAATCTTGTAGAGTAGGAGATAGTTGTTTTCCTTTCCTATCCATTGCAGATCTCATTTTTCTCTAGGGAGTTTTAAGATCAAGCTTAGGGATTGGAAGCAACAAGGACAAAAGTCTAAACGTGTTCATCATATACTTTCTCTCCTTTTCATTCTGATTGGTTAAGATAAGTTTAAAGGGATGCTAATTTCCACTTGCACTATTTCTGTCTTGGTATAGGGGTCTAGTAATCCAAGGGAGGTTTTATCTATCTGCAGACGGAACATTCCATAAAAGAAATTGGCGAACATACTATTGTTGTCGCCCTTGAACATGGCACTTGTTTGCATCTCATATTGCAGTTGGGTAATCTACTTGTGTCTAAGTCATACCAATTCCATGTGTTATTATATTTTTTCATTCCAGTCAAAGAGTGCTCTTATTTCTATCACATTGATTTCTTGGTACTTGTCGAGTCAATGCTTCCAAGTCAGTTGTCATGATTCATAATGTTCAAGGGAAGTTTCACTTCAAACCATCCATCTGCAATATTACCAATTTACATTTCATGTGTCACTCCATACTCATTCGATTCACCATATTACATTAATTTCCCATTTCAGTTTGATGTCGATGATGGGGGATACACTAATGCTCTCCTTCAATGAGTTTGTTCTTGTTGACTTCAACAAATTATCCTAGAATTATAATTATAATCCAATTAGTACCTTGGTACCTGCATGCCTCAATGGAAAGTGTCCTTTCTTCTAAAAATATGTTTACATCATTGACCTCTGATCGGATGATTCCACAAATGTTCGACATCATCTCATTTAGTTACATTCATTAGAATGTACTAGGGTACCTTGGGATTCATTGTCATCATTGGTGATTTCTCTCGCACTTGTTAATGTTTTACATCAATGACCAATAATCAAGTGGCTTCTACCATGTTCAACATCAAATCATCTATTCACATGGCTATATTCATACTACATTGAGATCAGGACGAAGACCCTAGGTTGGGCGCTCACTCTATTATGTGCTTTCCCCAAGATGTTATAGAGATCATTTGAGAATGTAAAATATTTTAGTACAATCACCATGTTGGTAATTTAACTAATATATATCGTTACATAGATCAACTTTGTATTGGTTTGTGGCTGTGTTCTTCTCATCTTGTAGCTCCACTGTATATTTTTTGTGGCTACAATCAGTTCATGTCATGGAGCTATGGATCCACATTGTATCTATGGTGGCCATATCCTTAGTCAATACTCTCATGTATCCATAGTGTATTGGTTAGTGGCCATGCTTTGAGTCATCTTGTATTCTAAGCATAGGTATGCCTACTTGAGAAATGGAATGTATTTGTATACTAAATGATGATTGTTTGTAACTTCTACCGGGTTCTCCTACTCCAACACCCTTGTATTAAAGAATTTATAAAGTGTTTCAGCCATTAGTTTCTCTTCTGACCTCACACTTTAGGGGGAATTTGTTACCCATCAAAATGTCACATGAGTTATTCACCCTAAGTGTCACAAAGTGACGTATGCACCTTTTTAAGTGTCACATGCACTGTCGCAAGTGTCGTATGCACATTTCCTAGTTTTGTACTCACTTTATTGAGTTTAAAAACTCCTTGAAACCATGAAAGACATTTTCCATGACCCCTAAGTCATATTGGAGTAAGAAACTCATCATTTCAAGGTCAAAACACACCTTTTTTCTTGAAAACATCGACCTTTGTTTGGGAATTTATGAAGGGTGGCGCCCCCTTGGCCATGCTGGGGAGGGAAAATTCATGGAATGGTGCCACCATTTCCATTTTAGAGGAGCTCCACTTTATAGGACGACACCTTGTGTCTCACTCAAGGGGAGATCTAGTCTTGTTAGAGGGAAAAGGGGGATCCTCCACCTTATTCTATGGGCCAACTCTCTTGGAATGAGGCTGGTTATGTTCAATCCCCATGCTATGTATTTAACTTAGGATCTGATCTAAACCTTAAGGATCCATATCCTTCATTTTCTCATGGTGGTTGTACCTCTCAAGCCTATATATTGAAGGTATTTTCAAGGTTAAGGGGGTAACAATGGAGGTATCAAAAATTTGATTCTGGAGGAATCATCTGCATTTTGATGTCAAGATTCATGTAAGGGATAGACAAGGAGAGCTTAGAGAAGTGTTGAAACATTATACATAGTTTGTAAGTGCCTCTTTTTGGCTTTCCAATTAATGTATAGTTGGCCTATTTCCTTCAAGTTTATGTCTTGTTACATTTTCTTGTCTATTGTTGCTCTAATCTTCATAGATATACTTGTATTATATAATCTTGTAGAGTAGTAGATAATTGTTTTCCTTTGATGTCCTTTGTAAATATCAATTTTCAACAGTGAGTTTGAAGATCAATATTATGGATTGGAAGCAGTGAGGATAGACATCAAAACAAGTTCATCATATCCTTTCTCTCCTTCTCATTTTGATTGGTTAAGATAAGTTTAAAGGGATGTTAGTGTCCAATTGTACGATTTCTTTCTTGGTATAGGAGTCTATTAATCCAAGGGATGTTTTATTTGTCCATAGATGAAACATTTTGTAACACTTACTGGGAAATGCCACATCAAAATTCCTACCTCTAATACCATTTCTATTTACTGATATGATATGAATATGAATAGAGTTATGCAGAACAATAACTACATACAATAATCCATGCATACATATACAATTTCAACCGCAAAAATAAACACATTATGCACATTAAGAAACATGTAAAAATAATTACAACATAATGCAATTAGCAAAATTACAAACATTACACAATAGAATAATACTTGTTATCCCCATTTTTTAGGATAACTAAGGAGATATATCTCAAGGCCCTCAGGTTGCAGATATGGAGTGCCGAGAGATCAAATTATCAGAAGTGTCCACTTACACATACGGAAACCCACTCTATCACCACATTATGATTCATTGTTAGTGCATCCACCAGACCAGCTAGCTTCTGGAAGGCATATGGGTCTTTCTCCATGTGGTACAAATCAAGTATTGTGGCAAGTAATCACCCTAATATTTAAGGCATTTAAACACATTGTATTTGAGATGTTTTTGATTATAGAACGCTTGCTTGAACATTATGCTTTTGATCCTATTTGACCTTGGTGAGTGTCATATATTTCCTAGTAAGTGGCCAACCTTTGAGAAAGGTTTGTGACTAGGGGTACCTTGAGGGGTTATCATACCATTCCCTACCATACTTACCACCTTCCACTTATTACACTCCAATCATAATGTCCTCTTCTAGGCCTTTTGAATTTAGTGACCCAATAAGGGCATGTACCTCATTTCATGGGAAGAAGAGGCTAAAGGAATAGAGGGATTATTGTTGGTTGAAAAAAATAAAAACCTAAATATAGAACTTCTATATGCTTCACCCAAGGATACCCGAGAAAGTAATAAAATTATTCTCTATAAGAAAAGGGGACCTACGCAAATAAATGATAATGAATGCTTAAGGGGTTAGTTCGAGGATAGGAGGTATCATCACGAGATCAACTATCATGATCATGGGTATTTAGTGGTATGGCACTACCATTATCTAGTCACCAAACCATGGTAGTGGATCTCAGTTACACAATTGAGAGAAAGGGGTTCTCATCATGAGCCATACTTTTCATTTGCGCAAGGAATTTGTGAGTGACAATGCCATTATATTGACACCACGGTAGGAAATTGGCCTTCAACTCGTTCCTTAAAACATGAAAGAAAAAAATAATGGCATGAAGATGGGCTTGCAAAAAATTCATTGCAAATGAAGGTGCCACACACCATCTAGAAATGCACCCATGAATGAGATAATACAAGCCCTTGTATGTCATGAAACTCAAACTTGGTCAATTGCATAGGGTTTTGAGCATTTGTTTAATTTGACGAGGTAGTTTTGATGCACATTTTTAGGTGCCTTACTTATTAGACATGTTTTATACATTTCATGATATTTTTTACTTGAGATATTTGGAGGGCGTACCCTTTTGTTTTGCAGGACCTTGCTTGGTGGCTAGTTTTGGAAGAACAAGCCTAGGTTGGGCTTCCATGGGGAAAGAATCCCATGATATGAATTCCCATGGCTCGCATGCTGGATGAACGAGACATGTATTTAGATGCCTAGATGACATCATGATGGACTTAGCCTATCCCCTACCACCCAGAAGAATTTCCTATGAGAGGAAAACCATCACTTCCTTGAGGATTGACATCATGAGGGGGCTAGGGTTTGGTGGAGATGGATTTGCACATTGACACTTGGAATATTTTCACTGGATGAGGCATGGAGAAGACTTAAAACATGATTAGGAGCCTCAAAGAGCCCCAACGACTTCCACATCTTCTACAACAAGTTTCTCAAGAGCCAAAACGTCCCCTAAAGGGGTGACATCATATTGTTCAAGGGTTTCTTTTGTGTAAAAGTGGATTTTAAAGATGAATTATTTAATATTATTTTGATGCAAGGGGTAAGAGAAGGGTTGTGGACCCCTTATATTATGTTTTACCCTTTCTAAGTGGACAAACTATATGATAGAGATTTTGTATAAATAGAGATCTTGAAATCTCATTTTGGAACTGTTGACGAATGTTTATGACACACCGTCAACGAGAAGAGAAGATCCGGTCTGAGGTTGTCTATTTAACCCAAGCCATTTGGAATGATCTAACTCAATGAGTTTTATGGGTCCGTTAGCCAACTAAGATGCTAAAATAAATAAAAGAGGCAAAATTGTTGATTAAGGTTGGTTGTCATTGATGTCAACCCTTGAAGAAAGCCCCGTAGCACAAAGTCTTGGGTAATGGACCCAATATTGTTTGATGTAAATATGACTTATTATTGTTTTTTCATGGTTGATAAGAAGTAAATATGGATGAACTCCAAAGTGGTCCCCTTATGGTGAAAGCCCTCACGGGAAGATGCTTTGTGGAGTAAGAGAACCCATGCTTAATTGTGGAATAATGAAGCCCTCACGGAAGATGCTTTGCGGGAGTAAGAGAACCCATGCCAATTGTGGAATAATGAGATGAAGGAAAGTGATTTTTTCAGGAAAATATCCTATATGGATAGTTCTTTTGTCATTTTATTTCCACAGTATGTGGAACGGCCACACCTCTCATGGTTATTGTAGAGTTATGGACACGGTAGGTTGAGACCCCGTGTTTGGGGTAATGGACCCAAGCTTGTTCTGATGGGTAACATTATGAGCTATGATATATTTTCATATAATACTATTCTATATGGATATTACATGTCATTCACTGGTGGTATGTAGAACATCACTAACCCCTCAAATGGCTCTGAGAGTTGTGGCCTTACGGGGTTGGAGGACCCTCATATGTCATCTAGAAGCCCCCAAAAGGTCATAGTAGTCAAGTCGCCCAAGAGACTTTAAAAGGTAAAATAATAAAGTGAAGTGATGAGGTATTATAATTCAAAGTGAATAAAAAAATAAATTATTTCAATAATAAATTTAACGGAGAAATTGGAAGTAACCCAACCCAAAAATAAAGAAAGTGGGCCAAGTGACCTAGAAGATATTTTAAGGAAGCTACTTGGAGAGTATAAATAAGAGGCAAGGCTCTCATTTGAATCACACACTTGAGAATATTGAATATCTATATGTTTCCGAGGTAACCAAGGATATCTAAACCAAAATTCGGAGTGAAGGTGAAGAAAAAAGCTGGGTCAAATGCATAGCTGATAAATTCCTTTTGATGGTGTTTGCTGTATGTTATTTACATGTCATTCACCATTTTTTCTATAAATTTATTTCTATAATTGTTCTCGACTGAAATTTCTATGAAAGTGAGAGGTTGTATCCAAGTATATGTAAAAAAGTCATCTTGTGGGTCGTTGTATTTCCTAGGAGTTACACCTCGTGGAAAAATAGTGGTTTGTGGCTTCACTTGAAACTAGTCAGCCAAATCAGTGTTTAAAATCGTCATATCTTCTTCAAGGATGATCCAAATTCAATGAGACCAAATGTGTTGTTAGGTTACAATAATTAGTATGTCAGGTAATAGTTTCCTAGTCATTTCCATCAAATATTTTGTGTGGAGCATGCTCTAAAGGACATTTCTAGAATAAGCCAAAATTCAATATGGTATGCCATTTTTTCTATAACTCCTTTTCTCGGGATGGGTTCCAAGTAGTGAAACTGGAGGAATTTCATAAATTCAACACACCAGAACATTGTGTACTCTTCAAACTTTTATGCTACGTTATAGGTCCAAAGTTATGATTACTCTGCTAGGGTTTGTTGACTAATCCAAAACTAGGCATGTGAGACTAAAGAAAAAGTTTTATGAAAATACACAACTTTGCCTCAAAGCCAAGGAAGGCTCATATGAACAGGGATCAAGCATACACCCTCAAAAGGTCTATTACAGAGCCAAGCAAACCGGGGATTTGTGTAATGATGAAACTGATGAGGCCTTGGCTGTGGTACATGCTGAGTACATGGTTGGAGATACAAATAATTGATGAGTTGGCACACACATGAGGGCATTGATGATATTATACACATTGATGAGTCATAGCTGATGAGTAGTTGACACACATGAATGATACATACTTGGTACATGGCAGGATGCACCATTTCATATACGCAAAGTTGGATTACAAAAGCTGGCAATGGTTGATGGACTTGGTTTCTTATGGTACAGGTTGATTACAGGTTGGTGCATGGTTGATGCACTTGTTTATGGTACAGGTTGATTACAGGTTGAGGTACAGGTTGATGCATGGTTGATGCATGGTTCAGATTTATTGGTACAGGTTTACAGCGGTATATCTCATAGTGATAGTGTGTGTTTCCATCATTCTACTTCTACTTCAGGGTGGAAGGACAGGGCAAGGATAGGTGGTTTTATCCACCTTCCGATTGTAGCCAAAGAACATTGGGGGTTGTAACCTCCTTCTAGTTGTAGCCAAATAATTGGGGAGTTGGAGCTTCCCTCAAGTTGTAGCCTGAGAAACTAGGGGGTTGGAGCCTCCTTCTAGTTGCAGCTGGAAAACAAAGGAAGTCGGTGCTTCCAATGAATGCAATTCTTCAAGACATATAAGAAAAAACATTCCGTGGTTTTCTCCCGATTTGGGTTTCCACGTAAAACAATGGTGTACTGTGTATGTGTATGATTGTTCATTTGTTCATTGCTTATTTACTCTGTAGTTATTGGGTGATAATGCTTCATTGATATAACACTTGGATTATATGGTTAAAAGGGATTAAATTGATCTATTACTGATTCACCCCCCCTCTCAGTAATCCAACAAAAACTACCTAAATATATAATCCTATCAGTTAACACATTCATATGATTACTCAACTAATGGTAATATTATATACAATTACATGGTTTAACTAAAGCCTCATGAAAATGAAGGTTTAAACTAATGGATCAAAACAAGATGAAAAATAAAGGAAACTATTTTTGTACTATAAATGAAAAAATAATAAACAAATGAGTGAATTCGATTATAAATGATATAACGATAATGGACAAAGAATTTAACATTTAAATGATGTAGTCATTATTCATTCACAAATCAACAAATCAAATAAAATATAAACTAACTAACATGACGCCGATCAACAATACTAAGTTAGATTCATCTTTATGTGTTTGTATAAGCTTCACTTAACCTGTGTCAAGTATAAATCTATGACAAAATCAAGAACGATACTTCCTGAAACAACTCAATGAAGTATTTTATATTCTGGAACAAGTCTATGATAACAGAAAGACAAATAGATTTTATCTCATGTGACTTTAAAGTGTAAAATAGCTGAAAGCAAAATAAACTCCAACTTTCAGAGAAATCTATAGAAATCTATAGATTGTGACAGTGTCAGGATAAAAATCACTTTGACTGACAATTTAAATCTTATTTAAAATGCAAAAAGAATAACTTTCAAATCATGATCCTTAGTGATGATATAATAGATTAATCGATAATAAGAAAAATCTCAATTGAACAATTATATCTTTACAAATATGAATTACATGAATAAACTCAATATAATACAATATTTGTATCAAAATAATACAATCACAAAGATCAAGATAATTGAGATAATAGACTCTTAAAGATTGAAAAATTTAATACATAAATGATAGTAATTAACTATGTATTGATAAAACAGACTATAGCTAATTTAAATAAATGCATAATCAATTACTCAAAGAATATGAAGATATTATAATGAAAATAAAACCATTTTACTCATAGGACAAAATCCATTAAGCAATCTGGAATTTAATATTTTTCTTTGAAAATACTCTTCCATTCTCCCAAAATTCCAATCATCCGTTACTCCATTTGAAAAGAAAAAGTTTACAAACCAAATAATATACAAAAAATAAAGGATAAAAATTCTCCTCTGAATTTGTTGGATCTCCTGGGCTCTGAACTTTCTCATATATTGATGCAATGAATGAACAGTCTGGGCGTCACTAATAATTTTCGCCACCTGAAATTTTCCTCATAAAGAGACAACCATATCTCTCAAATAGTGCATTTGTTTGGGAAAATTCTCACATGTAAGCTAAATGGGTCTATTCTGCAGATGGGTTTTCAATTGTTGCTTCAAATTCCTCATGGTTTGGCTGCAATCAGTCCCGCAAAACTATTTGTCAGTTCTTGAACGCATTTCCAAATCTTATCTGTTGTTGCTCATAAATTTTTTGCAGCAATCCAATATTATTTTTGGATCAATTATCTTGAACGTATTTAGATAATAAAATCAAGCCATGATCAGATTCGTACCAAATAACTAATAATAAAAACCTGTGAAACAAAAATAAACCAAATTAATAACCTAAAAATTGTGAATAAAACAAAATCTAGAACAATAAAATTAAAATGAATTAAACTAACTATAAGTTCTAAACAAATATTATTTATATTTTCCTTTGAGATATGATCTTAAAATTCTAGAAGCTTCAAGTTGATGGATAGGAGAAAAATATTAATTTTGGGTTTTCAAAAAATTAAACAAATGATAGATAATTTTTTATTTTTATTTTTATTTTATTTTGAAATGAGATGCAAAATGACAAAAGAATTTAATTAATTAAACCTACCAAATGATTTTGTGAAAATGATTGCTAATGAGAAAAAGACAATAACATAATCATAATTTAAACGAAAGTAAACAATTGAAAAAAAATATTTTTTTAGTTTAAATTAAGGTTTCTATGTTCGACTCTCCATCATTCAAATTTGATCAAATGTAAACAAATGTCATAGAAAAGACGTGTCGCAATAAAATTTCTTCCTATAAAATCATTGTTATTAGTCCATGTATTTAACCAAGCCATTCTCATAGCAGATAAATTCAATAAGGAAGAGGTAATAACAAACTCCCAAATTATGAAGCTTGTCCATCAACATAAAAAATATGTAGAAAGAAAAACGAAATGACATTTGAATTTCATGAAATTCAAACCAAACAAAAGAAAAAAATATAAACTCAAGCCAACCTCGAAACAAAGAAAACCAATACCAATCCAATCAAGTCAAAGGAAAAAAAAATGAAGAATCCAAGTAAAATTTTGAGGGACCCTAGATTTTGATTAAAAATAAAGAAGGGGGTTGTTGGGGCTGAACAAATGGTGACTCACTGGATGAAGCAGTTATATCAGACCTATTAAACTTTCATCATAGGGAAGAGGAATAAGAATTGGATATAATTTTAATCTGCTTTGAAACAAATCCACTTTAATATTACACAATATTAAGATTAGCTCAGATTTATAGAAAAATACCAGAAAAGAAGAAAATAATGCTTTTACAGAGGATTATAACATGAAGTTGTGTTTTAATCAAAGAGTCATGATGTTTATAAAATAACTTCAATACCATTGACAGAGCCACTATTGCCAGCAAGTGTCCATATTCTCGACAGGGATGTCATTTAACCCACTCAAATGATTTAATCCCATCCAATAGTTGTATCCACATGATGTATACTTCCATAAAAGTTAATTTAAGGGAATATACCTGCTACCTCTCAACCCGACATTGCTTCGTTGCCAACAGACCTATTCAATACCCTGGCAAAGTTGTCTTGGTATCATGTGTGCATTTACCCACTGTCAGAGAGTCTGTTCAGTACCCCGAAGGGTTTACACACACTTCCCACACTTAAGTGCTTCCAACCCTCTTATGCCACATTTAAATAATAATACAATTGTAGATTTATTGATGACAAAGAAAGAAGAGTGATACTGGAGGTTAATTGAAATACAGGTGAATAATTGATCATGTTATTTATTTGCGTTCAAAACTGGAAGTTTTATCATGGTTTAGAGATTTTAGATTTCAGTTAAGAAATCATCTAGAGAATGGGGAATCACTTAAAAGTGATTCCTTAAGAATATGGACGGCGTAAAAAGTTTAAAGATCATCGTAATTGTCAAAGATTTAAACCACATCTCTGGTGCAATACTCTGGCAAACAAAATTTGAGGACAAAATGAAAGTGACAATTGACTTAAAAATCAATTGTATGAGCTATATCTTAATATCAAGACCTCTTTGAAATATTTCAAATTTCTTGAAAAACACAAGTCTTGAAATAAATGCTTCCTTCTGATGATTTCTCTTGGATCAACAATATAATGGTTCAAAAAGATAGACAATAAAATAATTAATTTCAATCAAAGCAATCAAAGAAAGAAAAAATACACACAACAAACCAAATCAGATTTTATTAATGGAATTCAAATCGAAAGTGCATAAAAAAAAATTTGAAATAGCAAAAGAACACTTTCAGAAACAATTTTGGCCAAAGATAAACCTGAGCTTTGGGATTTACTAGCATTCCGCTGTAAAATAAAGGAAGAACTAAATCATATAAAATATCGTGTGCGAGCAAGTTCTTTTCTTAAGATAGTGATGCATAAGATGTTACTTTGACCAAGCATTATTATTAAAAATAAAAGAAACTAAAAGAAAATAGAAAATTCCTTATTAAGATGAGTGCAATCCTACTCATGGCACCTTGGGTTAGGGTTGAATTTGGGTGAATTGATAGTTCATATTTACTTATCTCTTTCCATTTTAAAATTTCCATGATGATAACGCATTTTTGAAAAGAAATATTCAACAAAGAGCAGAGAGAAAAGGATAAAAGTGGACTTCCCTCACAACATTCATATTATGGTTCTCTTGGTGTACCCACTTGTGTTCATAACTGCATTATTACAAAAATAAACATTGATAAAGAAAACTAAAGGAAACTTTCTCCTAAACCTACTCTAACTACTAAACAAATCAAAATACTAAGTGAAGTCGTATTTCCAGTGCAACCATCGGAGTAACTCCAATCCTGCATTGAAAACAAAATCGAATATCAGTAACAAGAATGTGAGTGTATCAGAATATGAAAAGAATACATCATACTTTCCTTTATAATAATCATTTAGAAACAAAGCAAGCATGACCTTACCATTCCATTGAACACTTTTGATGTAAGAATTCTCCAGCCAATCCACAATTCTGTCGTGATATGGATCACTAAAGCATGGAAGAATGCAACTGAGTTAAGAAAACTTGCCCAAATTAAGAGGACCTGACATAACCATTGTCCAAGACCAAAGTGTCCCATCATCCTGACATTTTTCTATTTGCCTATGAATTTCTTCATGTGGAGGATACAAAAAGAATGTGTTAAGTTTACCTCCTTGATATTTTTTCACAAATAAGGTGAAGATAATCTTACCATTCCCTGGAAACTTTTCGAGATATGAATACTCCAACCAATCTGTAATCCTATCATAATACATGCAATTACTAACATGGGATTTTTCGAAAGAATTCACATACAAAAAATATTCTTGATGAGAGTAAAGTATTAGGTTATCATGGAAATAATCTTGTAAAAAGGTCATATCAAGATTGCGAGAACTTATCGTGATTTTCGATCGGAAAAGAAGTGTCCCATTCTCTTGAAACTTTCCATTGAGGTCAAATACTTCAAGATTAACTATTTTAGGTGAACTAAATGGAACAACCAACATTTTTGAATAATCATCATTGGTAATAGTATTTGGTTGATTATACTTTTCAACCTCAAATAACTGATCATGGAAAAATTTAGATCCTTCTTTAAACACAAATTGAGATGAATCAATGGAAGATGCAATTTGAGACTCTTTCAAATCATTTCTTGATTTACCCATGGATAATTGATGAGAATAAAAATTAATATGTTCATGGGAAAAATTATTTTCCACTTTATCTTCTATTCGGTAATCTCTATTAAATTGTGCCTAATTATATAGTGCATAATTGATTCCAAAGTGATCTGGAACACATGATTGCATAACATGATGATGAAAAATATCAGAGTACAAGGAATAATATGTAGAAGAGTTGAGGAGACAAAATGCATCTCTTTAAATGATCGAAATATGTGTTTTGAATTGTGGTTTTGTTTCCTCTCCTTGTATAAACTGATCAACCTATGTTGTATGTTGTTTTAAAGAGTACGAGACAATTTCTAAGAGACAATTTGGTTCATCATAAACAGGTGAATGTGAGAGAAAATTACCATAATTAGATGATTCATTACTAGTTTGACCAATGTTGTGATGTCCCACTAATTGATCTTGAACCTGTTCACATGAGTGGGGGGAAGTTTTACTGATAACAAGATTACCAAATTCACATTCCATCTCTTTTACTTCAGAAACAATTGTAATGTCTTGGAGAGTTTTACCACGGTCTCCTTTTGAATTCAAAGTTCCTTCCTCAATAGAAAAATACATTGTTGGCAAAGAAATATCTGAAGCCATAATTGTATCTTGTAAAATGTCATGCTGCTCCTGATCTGCCAAAATGAAAGAAGTTGAAAAACAATGTGGTGCTTTAATGACTTCAAGATCATCATGAAATTTTAAACCATCTTGAGATTAGGTATTAGTGCTCAATTCAAATTGGTTAACAATTAATTGATCTTTCTTTTCTGAGAGAGAAACGAGATATTAAAACCATTCATCAATAAGAGGCATTTCTTTCAAAGGGAATCTAGTACAAACATGTATGAACATAATTGCAAAATCATTGAATGATTCATCATTTTCTTTCCTTAAGCAACTTAATTCTTCACTTAATTAATCATAATCATAATTGTTAAAATATGATAAAAACTCAATTACAAACTCAGAAAAAGAATGAATCAAATTATCCGGAAAATATTCGAACCAATATTTAACCCGACCTCAGAAGGTGAGAGAGAACAATCTACGTATGAGATTGAGATCAGTGATCTTATTCTTTAAGTGCTTATAATTTTTTTTAGAAATATGGTCTACTGCAAATGTGTTCCCTTCACCATCAAAGGTGAGTTCTGAAAAGAGATCAGTTGTCTTGTTGGGAATAACTGGTAATGAGACATTGAAATCATGTTCCAACACAGTGATTTGGGTAGGAGCCATGAAAAATTAAGAAATTGAATAAATTGAATCAAAATAGTTAGCTTGTCATCTAACCTACCTTCTAGTGCATTATAAGATGACATAGAAGAATAATTTATAAACCTGGAAATATGATAGGGTGAGGGGTGAAAAATTTAATCATTAAATTTACCTCGACCCTCCTTCTAGCGCCATTTGTTGACGGACGTTTATGACACACCTTTAATGAGAAGGGAAGATCCGGTCCGGGGTTGTCTATTTAACCCAAGCCGTTTGGAATGATCTACCTTGACGAGTTTTATGACTCCGTTAGCCAAATAAGATGCTAAAATAACTAAAAGAGGTAAAACTTACTAAATATATAATCCTATCAGTTAACACATTCATATTATTACTTAACTAATGGTAATATTATATACAGTTACAAGGTTTAACTAAAGCCTCGTGAAAATCATGGTTTAAACTAATGGATCAAAACAATATGAAAAATAAAGGAAACTATTTTTGTACTATAAATGACAAAATAATACACAAATGAGTGAATACGATTATAAATGATATAACAATAATGGACAAAGCATTTACTGTTTAAATGAAGTAATCATTATTCATTCACAAATCAACAAATAAAATAAAATATAAACTAACTAACATGACGTTGATAAAAAATGCTATGTTAGATTCGTCTTTATGTTTTTGTATATTCTCCACTTAACCTGTGTCAAGTATAAATCTATGACAAAAGCAAGAACGATACTTCCTGAAACAATTCAAAGAAGTCTTTTATATTCCAGAACAATTCTATGATAATAGAAATACAAATAGATTTTATCTCATGTGACTTTAAAGTGTCCAATATATGAAAGCGAAATAAACTCCAACTCTTAGAAAATGGTATTACTAGCTACCCAACATTAGATGTAAACTCAAAATGCATAGATAGATGATCAATAACAGATATTAAAAGAATAAAATATAATGAACCATGTAAAGAAAAACATAACATGAAAAGTTATGTGCAGAATAGTCTAAAGCTAGTTCAATACGAATAAAGTTTCATGTTCAGAAATTATATGAGAAACAATAATAACATTGCACAGTCTACAAAAGGAAAAAATCCAAAGAGTAAACTGTATCCCATATAGTTTCAGAATAAAAAGTCCATCATATGGTCCAAGAGGAATTGCCGCAGACCAATAACTCACCAATATTTAAAGAGAAATTTTGGTTGTCTTGTATAACGTTGCTCCAAGAACCTGTCTGTTAAGAGAAATCTATAGCAGAAGGTTGTATAATTCTAAGATCGTGACAATGTCAGGATAAAAATCACTTTGAATGACAATTTAAATCTTATTTAAAATGCAGAAAGAACAACTTTCAAATCATGATCCTTAGTGAAGATATAATAGATTAATCGACAATAAGAAAAATCTCAATTGAACAATTATATCTTTACAAATATGAATTACTTGAATAAACTCAATATAATACAATATTTGTATCAAAATAATACAATCACCAAGATCAAGATAATTGGGATAATAAACTCTTAAAGATTGAAAAAATTAATACATAAATGATAGCAATTAACCATGTATTGATAAAACAGACTAAAGCTAATTTAAATAAATGCATAATCAATTACTCAAATAATATTAAGATATTATAATGAAAATAAAACCATTTTACTCACAGGACAAAAGACATTAAGAAATCTGGAATTTCGTATTCTTCTTCGAAAATACTCGTCCATTCTCCCAAAATTCCAACCATCCGTTACTCCATTTGAAAAGAAAAAGTTTACAAAATAAATAATATACAAAAAATAAAGGATAAAAATCCTCCTCTAAATTTCTTGGATCTCCTGGGCTCTGAACTTTCTCATATATTTATGCAATGAATGAACAGTCAGGGCGTCTCTAATAATTTTCGCCACCTGAAATTTGCCTCGTAAAGATACAACAATATCACTCAAATCATGCATTTGTTTGGGAAAAATCTTCAAGTAAGATAAATGGGTCCATCCTGCATATGGGTTTTTAACCATTTCTTCAGATTCCTCACGGTTTGGTTGCAATCAGTCCTGCAAAATTGTCTATCTGTTCTTGAACGCATTTCCAAATCTTAACTGTTGTTGCTCATAAATTATTTGTAGTATTCCAATATTATTTTTGGATCAATTATATTGAATGTATTTAGATAATAAAATCAAGCCATGATCAGATCCATACCAAATAACCGATAATAAAAACCCATGAAACACAAATAAACCAAATTAATAACTTAAAAATTGTGAATAAAACAAAATCTAGAACAATAAAATTAAAATGAATTTAAACTAACTATAAGTTCTAAACAAATATTGTTTATATTTTCCTTTCAAATATGATCTTAAAGATCTAGAAGCTTCAAGTTGATGGAGAGGAGAACTACATTAATTTTGGGTTTTCATAAAATAATACAAATGATAGACAATTCTTTTTTTATTTTTATTTTATTTTGAAATGAGATGCAAAATGACAAAATAATTTAATTAATTAAACCTACCAAATGATTTTGTGAAAATGATTGCTAATGAGAAAAAGACAAAAACATAATCATAATTTAAACGAAAGTAAACAGTTGATAAAAATTAATGTTTTAGTTTATATTAAGGTTTCTATGTTCGTCTCTCCCTCATTCAATTTTGATCAAATTTGAACAAATGTCATAGAAAAGATGTGTCACAATAAACTTTCTTCCTGTAAAATCATTGTTATTAATCCATGTCTTTAACCAAGCCATTCTCATAGCAGATAAATTCAATAAGAAAGAGGTAATAACAAACTCCCAAATTATGAAGCATGTCCATCAACATAAAAAAATATGTAGAAAGAAAAACAAAATGACATTTGAATTTCATGAAATTCAAACCAAAGAAAAGAAAAGAATATAAACTCAAGTCAACCTCGAAACAAAGAAAACCAATACCAATCCAATCAAGTTGAAGGAAAAAAAAACCGAAGAATCTAAGTAAAATTTCGAGGGACCCTAGATTTTGATTAAAAATAAAGAAGGGGGTTGTTGGGGCCCAACAGGAACATAGCTCTCCCATGTGGAGAATGATACTTGGCTGAAATTTGCGCTCTATTTGGGAATTTCTCTTTGTCTCTTGGTTGCAACTCTTTTATAATGGTTTTACTTAGGTTATTGTATGGATGGATGATGCATTATCTCTAGAGGAGGACTATTTCTTGCTTTATGGTGGATTTGCTTGGTTAAAAATATGTTTATCTTGTTAATGTTTGGACTAGGTAACGAATCTTTGTTGCTATTGCTTCTTTTATTGGTTTCAAGGTTAATTTGATTAATATTTTTGGGAATATAAGTGCATACAACCCCACTAAGTCCATTGTAATTGGCTTGAAATATTTTGTTGCATAAGGAAATACTAGGAAGAGTAAAAGGGTTTACACCCTCCTATGGTTTTTCCTATCTAGCTTATCTTTCCTTGGGGAGTGAAAGGGATTACACCCCAAAGGAATTAGATCACCTATATATTTAATTTTAAGACTCAACAATCCAATAGTTAAAGGTGCCAATCTTCTTTGCATTGGGGAAATAAAATCATTGCATTGGTATACGTGAAAACACGAGATTTTGAGATTGTCTAAATTGGGATCTATTCTATGTGCTATAATCTTGCTAAGGCCACAAGGGAATTTTGATTGGTCAAGGATATATTAATTATGTTATAAATTTTATGCTACGACCATTAGGGTTGCAACAAACTTATTTAACTTCTTTTTCTTACTCACTATTCATCCGTAAAAAAATGCTAAGAAGCTACCATATCAATCTACTAGTAATTGTGCATCTTTTGGGTGGTTTACTTGTGATTTTTGGTGGTTGAATATTTCTTCTGTAGCAATTTTTTTCTACAGCCATAAGGATTCTACAATAATTCTCTGAAAAAACTATCTAGCAGCCCTATTTTACCATCAAAGTATGTTCTTGAATATTGAAAATTTATATATTGGTTTAGTGCTTCATTGTCCAATAATTATTTTACAATTTTCCTGTTTAATTCCACAATAAATTGCTATTGTTCTTTCCAATATACATTTTTTTTACATATTCAATTAGGGAGAACAAGCTTAACTTGATTTTCCACCTAACACATACTGCGAACAATTATTTTTTTGTGTGTCCCGGGAAGGTACAAACACTCTCAGTAGGTACCCAAGGACTTGGTAATCTTGAACCTCTTCCAAGACTCTTTCTTAAGATTTATTCCATCTATTAACTTGAACTATAGGGTCTTCCATTCATACATCTCATTTTCCATCTCAATCCCCCCCTAGGGTCACCTGGATTCCCCCCTTGAGGTGACCACTTCACCTCTAAAGTGATGGGAACACCTTCCTAAGGTGACAATGGGTAGGTTCTCTCTAAGTTGTCACCATTTTTGTGGTTGGATTGAAATTTTCCCAACCTAAAACTTGTGCGATAAAATTTTAGTGACCTTTCTGGGGAGGATTTTGAATCTTGTTATGAACCCTAATGACACTTTCTCAAGCTTTGACCCCAAATCATTTACCCTTAGCTTCCCTGGTGACTCCATTGAAGAAAACTTGCTTTTCCACCTTTGATGATCTCTTCTTGAAGTGCATTTGTCGAATCCAATTTCCACGAACCCGCCTTTCGTTTCTCCTCCTTTCCATCCTTTGATGAGCCTTGATCTCATTTGGCGACTCCATTGACGTATTACCCTAAGTAACGTAGCCATGGCCTCATAGAACTTACCATGGGAATTCCATAAGGTTTATCCCTCCTTTTATTTTCAGAATATTCCTGGATATCCAAACTATTTCCCAACGGAATGGAGGAAAAATTTCCCCAAGTTTAATTGAAATCCAGCTCTAGTAGTCACCCATGTCGTCAATTATGTGAAGTATGATTCAAGTCTAGATGTGCTACATGAGGATGTAGTAATGAAAATTATTGTATCATCATTGGAATCAAGTCAAAGGAATTTTCTTGCACACTCATGTAATCCAAAGAGAATCCCTTCTTCTACCAAGCTCATTGAATAATTTCTCAAGCACTATCGACCAACTACCCAAGATTTGAAAGATACTTTTCAAGAGCTCAAAGACATTCTTTGTAGAGATGGTTTTCTTGTAGATGAAGATGAAGAAAATCTTGAAGATCCTAATGAAGAAGATCCAGATGAGACATATGATGAAGATGAGGTATCTTCCCTTCCACTTGATGATGACATCCATACCTCTACTTCCCCTACACATCGAGAAGAGAGAATGATGAGTTATAAACCTTTTGAAAATTTTGATGATTCTTTGTTCTATGACTATGGAAATGAAGAAAACTACCAAAAGGATCTCGATGAAATTTATCTTGCAGAAGGCCTGAACGAGACATTGTTATCTTCTTTCGCTTTTGAAGAAAATGAATTTCAAAAATCTTTTGAAGAAGTAATCATCTCCTATGATGCAAATGAATTCATGGAACAAACCTCAGATATAGTTGAAGACCACATTGATGATTTCATACAGGTTGGGAGACATGCATGGGATGTGAGTTGCTTCATTATTGATAGAGATCCCATTTATGACATTGAGGGTAGTTCTCATCCAGAGGGTGTTGAAGTGTCATCTTAAGAGGACTGGTCTTAATGCATGTATGATTCAAACATTTGGTGTCTTGATAATGATATGGATATATATTTGTTCCATCCATTCGAGGATGACCCAATGAAACATTTTTAAGATGATTTTCGACCATCCCTTGTGAGTTATGATGCATATTGTTTTGTGAGTATTTTCAGCCATCATGCTCATACTTTGATAGACACCAAGTCGTGTCCAGCCTAGGGTACTTCGAGGTCCATACTACCAAAAACAATTACTTTCATATTGATAATTTTTGTGGGGATTTACAGATAAAGAAGCAATGTTTCCTAAGTTTGAGGGAGGATTTTTTCTCTAGACATGAGGTTATCCCTTACCTCTTATATTCTTCTCCTCAAAGCCATGCAGTCTTCTTCCTCTCTTTCATCTCCTCTTAGTCTTCAATAAGCGCTTGATCTTTGTGCGTTAATGAATATGAACCATCATCCATATATAATAGTCCTCTTTAGAGATGGGTTGATCGAGCTTGTGGCTATCACTTCAGGTAGGATTCCTTGGATGATTAGAGTTGTGGATATTCTTTCCATCGGGATTTCCTCCCTCACACCCATTTCCATGAGTTTTATTTCACAATTGATTATATATCTATTTATTCTCATGATCATTATGTGCTTGAATTATCTTTGTTGTTTTACATAATTAAGCTTAGGGGGAGATACTTTGACGAGATGATGAACCGCTTGCACTCGTTGTATGAATTCACTTGACATCACCTATCGCTTGATCTTCAAGGCACTAAGGCCCCAAGTAAGTAGGTAAGTCGTTTTTGTTTCTTGCATTTACACCTTGATTTTTCATATTAGTTTAGATGCATTTCATATTTCATTTTTCTCTATTTGCATATTGATTTCATGCTTAGTATAGAAATTTTTGAAAAAATGCTAAAATTTTATTTTCTAGATTAGTTTGCATTTGCATTTTGATGTATATGGAAGAAGGGTGATAGAACCACACTATATTTTATGAATTCTTGTTTCAGTGTAGGCATAGGTCTACCAGGATATGTTGCAGTTCTCATGCACTCTATGACGAGAACATGTCCCCAAGTAGGAGCCATATGTTATCCCCACTTCGTGGGATAACTAAGGAGATCACGTCTTGAGGCCCTTAGGTTGCAGATATAGAGTGACACGAGACCACATGACCAACAATGTCCACTTGCACATACAAAAACCCACTCTATCACCACATTCTGATCCATTGTCAACGCATCCACCACACCAGCCAGCTTCTGGAAGGAAGATGGGTCTTTCTCAATGCAGTACAAGTAAGGTATTGTGGTAGGAATCACCCTAATATTTAATGCATTTAAAAATGTTGTATTTGATCTTCTTTTGATTATATAATGTCTTCTTGGAAATTATTCTTTTGACCTTGTTTCACCTTGGTGAGTGTCGTAGATTTCCTAGTAAGTGGCCAACCTATGGGAAAGGTTTGTGACTGAGGGTCCCTTGAGGGGTTATCATACCATTACCGACCATACTTACTAACTTCCACTCATTACACTACCATCATAATGTCCTATTCTAGGCCTTTTGACTTTAGTGACCCAAGAAGGGAATGCGCCTCATTGCATGGGAAGAAGGGGACGAAGGCCCAAAGAGATCGTTGTTGGTTAAAATAGATAAAATATGAAAGAGATACCTTCCATATTCTTTACCTAGGGATCCTCGAGAAAGAAATGAAATGCTTATATATAAGAAAAGGGGACCTAAAAAATTAAATTATAATGAATTCTTAAAGGGTTAGTTGGAGGATAGGAGGTCTCATCACAATCCGACCTATAATGATCATGGGTATTTAGTGGTATGACACTACCATCATCTGGTCACCAAGATAGGGTGGTGGCTCTTAGTTACACAACTTAGAGAAAGGGGGTCTCATCATGAGTCAACATTTTCATTTCCACAAGGTATTTGTAAGTGACATTGTCATTATATGACCACCACGCTAGGACAATGACCTTCAATGTGTTCCTTAAAACATGAAATAAAAAAATAATGGAAAGAAGATGAGATTGGAAAAAATGCATTGCAAACGAAGTTGCCAAACACCCTCTACAAGGAACCCATCAATGAGATAATACGAGCCCTTGTATGTCATGAAACTCAATGACCTATGAAGTCTAAACTCATTCCACCTCATCATCCATTACATGACCTTGAAATTCCATCCTTGGGAGCATCCCCTGCTTGAGGGCTTTGGTATACCCAATAGGCATCCTATGACACCCATCCCATACTTAATCTTGGTCAATTGTATAGGTTTTTGAGCATTTGTTTAATTTGATGAGGTAGTTTTGATGCAAATGTTTAGGTTCATTTCTTATTAGACATGGTTTATACTTGTCATGATATCTTTGACTTGATATCTTTGGAGGGAGTACCCTTTTGTTTTGCAGGACCTTGCTTGGTGGCCAGTTTTGGAAGAATAAGCCTAGGTTGGGCTTCCATGGGGAAAGAAGCCCACCAGATGGATTCCTAAGGCCCACATATTGGATTACAGAGACATGCCTTTGGAGGCCTAGTTGACATCATGATGGACCTAACCTATCCCCTACCATCCGGATGACTTTCCTAGGAGAGTAAAAATGTCACCTCCTTGAGGGTTGACGTCATGATGGGGATAGGATTTGGTGGTGATGGAATTGCAAATTGACACTTGGAATATTTTCATAGAATGAGGCATGGAGAATAGTTAGCACATGATTAGGAGGCTCAAAGATCCCCAACAACTTCCACATCTTCTGCAACAAGTTTCTCAAGTACCAAAATGTCCCCTAAAGGGGTGACACCATCTTGTTCTAGGGTTAATTTTATGTGAAAGTGAATTTTAAAGATGAGTTGTTTAATATTATTTTGATGCCGGGGGTGAGATAAGGGTTGTGGACCCCTTATCTTATGTTTTACCCTTTATAAGTGGACAAACTATGTGATAGACATTTTGTATAAATATAGATCTTGAAATCTCATTTTGGAACACAACTCTCCCATGTGGAGAAGAATACTTAGCTGAAATCCATGCCCTATTTGGGAATTTCTCATTGTCTCTTGGTTTCTACTCTATTTTAATGGTTTTAATTTGGATATTGGATGGATGGATGAAGCATTATCTCCAGTGGAGGAATATTTATTTCTTTATGGTGGATTTTCTTGGTTAAAAAGAGGTTTATCTTGTTAATGCTTGGACTAGGTATTGAATCTTTGTTGCTATTTCTTATTTTCTTGGTTTCAAGTTTAATTTGATTAATATTTTGGGGAGTATAAGTGAATACAACCCCACTAATTCCATTTTAATTTTCATGAAATATTTTTTTATATAAGGAAATACTAGGAGGAGTAAAAGGGTTTACACCCTACTACGGTTTTTCCTAGATAACTTAGCTTGTCTTGGGGAGTAAAAGGGATTACACCCCCAATGAAGTAGCTCACCTAGATATTTAATTTTGAGACTCCACGTCCCAATAGTTAAAGCACTAATCTTTTTTGCATTAGAGAAATAAAATCATTGCATTGGTATATGTGAAAACACAAGATTTTGAGATTGTCTAATTTGGGATCTATTCTATGTGCTCTAAGCTTGCTAAGGCCATAAGGGAATTTTGATTGGTAAATGCTATCTTATTTATGTTATAAAATTTATTCTACAACCATTAGTTCTACATCAAACTCAATTAACTTATTTCTCTTACTCACTATTCATTCATCAAAAATCACTAAGAAGCTACTATATCAATCTACTAATCATGGTGCATATTTTGGGTGGTTTACTTGTGAGTTTTGGTGGTTGAATATTGATGTTGTAGAATTTTTTTTCTACAACCATAAGGATACTACAATAATTCTCTGAAAACACTATCTAGCATCCCTCTTTTACCATCAAATTATGTGCTTGAATATTGGAAAGTTATCTATTGGTTTAGTGCTCCATTGTCCAGTAATTATTTGACAATTTTGATGGTTAATTACACAATAACTTGCTATTGTTATTGCTGATATATATTTCTGTTTACTGCTGCAATTAGAGACAACAATATTAACTTTCTTTTCCACCTAACATATACCACGAACATTTGTTTTTTCTTGTGTCCAAGGAAGGTACATACACCCTCAGCAGGTACCCAGGGACTTGGAAACCTTAAACCTCTCTCGAGACTCATTTTGAAGCCTTATTCCATATAGTAAGTTGAACTATATGGGCTTCCATTCATACATCTCATTTTCCATATCAATCCCCCCTAGGGTCACCATGATTCCCTCCTTGAGGTGACCACTTCACCTTTAAAGTGACGGGAACACCTGCCTAAGGTGACAATGGGTAGGTTCTCTCTAAGTTGTCGTCATTTTGGTGGTTGGGTTGGGATTTTTCCAACCTACAACTTGTGTGATAAGAATACTCATTAAAGGAACACATATATGTTGTCATAAAAACACCAACTGTATGCTGACCTTCCATGTTCCTCCCAACCATAGACTGCATTGCTCATAATTCTCAACAGTAGGTCACCCTAGAGATGGGGCTAAAAATCCACCAAGGAAAAGGATTCCTAAGCCAGGATAAGGTTTGTCTACAACCCAAAATACCCCAGAATAAGGTGCCAAATATGGAAGACAATCTACAGTCTCTCATTTCCCACATGCCTATCCCACCCCAGGAAGTGTGCCCCTTCTCTGCTCAACATTCCTTTAGGTTCCCCACTTCCTTTATGGTGCTTCAACAACATTCCAGATAGGAAGCCTCATAGCCATGTAGCTACAAATCGACACCTTGGGAATCAATTCCCATAATTTATCTCACCTGAAGAGAATGCTCATGGGCTTGAAAACCCACTTCTTCACAACACATGAGTCTGCAAACCCACTTATCTAGTTCAATTCTACCTAGAAAATTCTCCCAAGATTGCCCAATCTAGGTATGACTACATAGTACGACTTTCCACTACCAGGATGGCATGGTGGAGTAATGATGAAGGAAAATGATGGATATTACACTAAATCCACAAATAATATATGGATGGGTCTTATGTGAAACTTGGCACATAAGGACTAACTTTGTCCCCTACATGTAATTTGTTCCCCTTCTTTGATAAATTAGAATAACATAATGTATATATATCCATAAATTAAACATTTAGGAAATATTATTAAAACATTCCCTTGGCTTAAGCCCTCTACACTTAGTCCCTCTTCCTAGAATCTTAGCCTCCTTTCCCTTTCTAGTGGAGTTTACTCCCCCATACTCTTTTTCTGGTTGGTCTGCAACAATGGTGTGATTTTATTAATAATCCATGTGATTACATATTACAATGGTAGGAACGCTGGACTTTAAGCATCTAGTATCTTCATCCTAATAACCACATAGGCACTCAGGCCCATAATATCCTAGCTCACCAACCTATAAAAACATATGTACAATTATAAATAGGAATCAACCCGAGGGTATTACATTCCTCCTGCCCTTATTTATGCATTGTCATTAGTGCATTATATATAATGTACATTCAAAACTATGCAAAAATCTCCATGCTTTTGTTATTGAAGCTTTTTATCCTTCTAGTGTTCTTCTCTCCAAGTGCCATATTCATGTCTTTATATTTCATATGGAAGTATTTTTCTCTATTCCCCATAGCTACGTTTGGTAAGAATTCATCTCATTGTGGAATTCTTGAGCCGCCTCTTCCTTGCTGCACTCACCCTTCCAGACTCAAGAATCCTTTCACTTGTACATAGTCCTTCAATGATCCATCTTGCTAAGGCTTTCACACACAAGGAGAATACCTACTCATTACTAGACCCCCATTAAGGATCTTCAATTATAGGTTCAAGTTTCCCAAAAGTAGCCTTTCTTCCCAAAAATTCTATCTTTATTAATGTAACATCCCGCTCTGTCGCACTTACCAAACTTATTCTTGAGGACACTTTCTCGCAAGTGATCTGGATTTTTATGATGATAAAACATTTTCCTTCATTATGATGCATTAAGTTATATGACAGGATGTTTTTACTACCTTGATGTAGACAGGTGCTGCTGACTCAGTTTCATTTAGTGTGCAGGGTTTTGGACCTTGAGGATGCAGAGGCATCGGTGGAACTCCCTTGGACTCCGGATTGAATCAGGGAGTGGGCTATTTGAGTTGTTTCATTTACGGTGATATTGTTTTGTTTTGATGATAT
>SNQJ01S0013286.1:68181-86923 GCA_010110895.2 Picea sitchensis | reverse complement strand
GGAACCTGGGCTTGAGCGTTGATTATGTGTCTTGGAGGTCCTAACCTTGCAGGGTAGGACGGGCGGGTGGTCAGTTTACTTTGTCGCTAAATGTTGGCGTTGTGCACCTTATGCCTTTGGTCGTATATTGTTTGCAGTTACTCATCATGTGCCTTTAGTCTTCTTGTGATGAACATCGTGGTGGTGTCTTGTTGGTCATCGAGTGGCGACGTAGAGTCAAGTGTGTTGTTACTTCTACACGCGCGCACACACCTTAAACACAAATTTGTTTTTGCACCTATTAATAGAATGGTTGTCGTAACGAGGCAGTTCGTTACAATTAACTATTATCTCAGCTATATCACACACATACAACCATCATGAGATAATATCATATCAATTTTTATCTACAAATTCAAATTTATTTCATAAGGAAATTCAACTTTTTCCGAAAATATGAAATTGTATCTCATATTTTCTTGGTTGTTGTAGCAATAAGCATTATCCTTTCTTATGGATTTCAACATTTCCAAATCTGAGACTACTTTTCCTACAATACTTCTATCTTTCATTCAACCAAACAAATTGTTAGTGCTTCTTGTACAATATAATTTTATTGTAACATGTACAAAATCTTACAAAGTGATCTTAGATTTGTCTACACTTAACAATTCAATCACAACTATCAAACTATTTATTAATTGCAATGAAATTTTCATTCCCTCCACATGTATTATCAACAACCAAGCTTTTCCTTCTCTATCCATTATCACTTTGTTTCATTGACATAGATTTATTGTAGTCCATCTTCATTGACTATTTTAACTTGCAACTCTCTTGTTGCAATATCTAATAGTTCCTGAAATGTTCTCAACTCCAGGATTCAATAATAATTGTAGCATTTTCGCTGCTAGCATAATCATTTCTATTAAATATATTATATGCATATATTCACCAAATGCACTCAAGCATAAACAACTCTATCATGCATGAGTGTAACTCTACCACTTACACACTTTCATAATATATCCAGGCATATCTATTAAATGAACCCTTGCATTGGATTCATAATGCACTTTATCTGAGTCATGTATCCCACCATGGTAAATTGGAAGGTATGGACAATTCCCCAACACATCATCCATACACTTCCTATTTCTTTCTCAACTATTTGGATGCCTTCCTTTTCGACCTAAACACTACACTAAGAATATAATTCTTTGGTTCTCCTTAGTGTTAGAAAAAACGTTGCAGTCCAAACATTAATTACAAGTAGGAATTTCATTGGATACTTATGTGGCACTATAACTTAAAAATCGATATCATGGTCTCATACATGACTAGGTTTGTTAGCATTCCTTCTTGTAACAGGGCCATAACTCTTTATTTCTTTGGTTACTAACCCATAACCAACAAATTCATGACATGCTATTATAACACAGGTATGAATTCAAAATATAATAAATTTTATAATTATCACATGCCTTCAGACTTTACCACACCTAGTGTTATCTTATTTACATTAATACATTCAAATTATACAATAATTTCATTTTATAAAATAAATTTCGGCTGAGAGAATTCTTACCTAATTCCCTTCAACAATTTATGCAACATAACCAAATAAAAACTCATACCTGCATAGCCGCCATTAAATAAATTCAATGCTACCTAATTAGCCAGTAGTACTAGGAGTTCCCATCCCTCCTTCACCAACCTCTTATGAAACATTTCATCTTTTTGTTGCTTCATTTTATATGGCTGACTTCCATATGTAGAAACATCATCAGCAACACTTGCATCCATGCAATAAAATTTCTCTTTCTTGGCACAACAACCACCATGATCAACAACATATTATTATATATAACCATAGACTACTCCTAGTCTTTAACATGTTCTCTCTCTCNTAAACAATATACATTCACTAATGCATATCTATATGCACTAATAATGCATCCGTAGAATGCCCATAAATGCATTTGCATTCCAGTTTATTGTGCTATGTATTAATAACATAATTGCCGCTACAAATATTTCAACAACCTCTTTCTCATGCACCACTTTATTTGTTGCTCTTTTCTATCCTCAAGTCTCACTGTATTTCTCGTCCCCTTTTGTAAGTTTTCTGAAATCATTGCACATGATTATTTCTGCCCTAAACACTTTCCTAGCCAATCCACTCTTGGCTACCTTCGCTTTTCCATCGACATACTATGCTTATATTAATTTTCAACATTCATCATTTCCTGGATCCATATGACCAAACACATACATGACCAAATTACATTTCCATCCATGCTCTCTGATTGACTTTAGATATTCAAACTCCATTTACTTTTCTGGACCAAACTGATTCATCCTTTCCTTGACTAAACACTTCAACACTTTTAGTTTCTTGAACCATTCTTTTCTTCTTTATTGTCCATTTTGTTTCAACTTGACTTGAATAGTCAATTTCAGCATGTTGCAATTCTACCCAAATGCCTTCTCTTCCATCTTCTTAGAGATTAACTAGAATTAGTTGACACTGCTTTTAATTTCCATGATAGATACCATTGATACTTTCAAACCTCCTGGAATGTCACCCATGACTCTTTTCCACTTGATATGGATTCTTTTCAGGTACCATATCCTTTGCATCCTATACCAATAATAGAACCATTTTCTTCTTCGTGGCTCCTTATTGATGTCCCTTTGGGAACTTCATTTCCCTTTTTATGTTCCTCTTGACTTGATATCTCCATGCTACTTGGAAATACCTTCAACACTTTTGGAATGCATCAACAATCCTCTTCTATTGTTGTCATCTCTCATGGAGTGATATCATGCACCGCTATTAGCTTGATATCCACCTCATAATATCTTCTTCCATTATCTTAAGATGTTCAAGGACTTGACTCCATCCTAGAATATTTCTTCCCTTTATGGAAAATAAAAACCTTCTTTGAAACCTGACTACATTCTTCTGGATCCAATCTGTACATAATGCATTTCTTATGCATGATTTGGTACTCTTCAATATACATGTATTCTTCATTACTTCCCCCTTGTAGTTCTAGATTTCATACCATGCTTCCACTACACTACTCTGATAAAAATAATCGGTGTACTACCCTCGAACCATATGAAAAATCATTGGATATGTTTCCCTTATCTCCAAGTATACCCTCTATTTCGATTTCTCAGAAAACAATATTTTAACCAGTCAATATTTTTACAACATATATGTTCATACTGTATTGCCTTATTTGTACACTGGCTTCATTTAGAGTGAATGGAATATCACTATTTCATCCACTACATGCTCTACTCTTATTCCCATATTCCATTTAGAACTTATGATTAACATGAACGGATTTCCTGTGGTGGCTTCCCAAGACTTTATGGTTGCATCTAGCATCATATATTAACATTCTTCAGTCTTGAACTTTGATCTTCGTGTGAGATATTCTTGACATAACACCCTTTTATTGAGTGCCTATGTTCACCTTTAACCAAGTTCAAATCCTTTCACCTGCTAAGAAAAATTTCCCTCCATATTTCTGTGGCACCCATTGTACCTACATTATCATAACTACAAAAGGTCTCCCTCTTAATCAACATTCCCAATTCATACGCATATTTTTCAGCTGGAATTTCTTTTCTAGATCAAAGTTCCATTGGAATTCTTCCACGTTGCACACCAAGTCTAGATGCCTTCAGTTGGAAGATTCCTCAAGAAATCAATATACATATTTAATAACTATCCCTTCCTTTTTCCTCTTATTCACATACATATATATCACTTTCTCTATTTTAATTATAATCATACCATATGAAAACATGCATACAACAACATTTGTTAGCTAAAACCATAATACACAATTTTGGTAGCATATGCCCAATTCCCCCCACTTATGGTCACTAGAAATCTTCTTTTTGACTTCCTATGAATCATGTTGCTCATATCACAATTCTGGGTGATTACAAGGACTCCTTTGTCCAATACCTTTCCAATGACTTATTTCTTGCTCAATTCTGAGTTTTGAGAAGAAAGTTATAGTCATTTGATTATTACCTAAAAACTCCTTCAACCAGGTGCAATTTTTAATTGTTCTTATGAATCCTTGCACCCGATCCTTTGGAAAATTGATAGGATATAAATTGATTTCCTTCATGATAATATGATGGAAATTATGGCAAAGTTTCATCCTCATCTAAGCTCTAGGCTACTAAATACATCCTGTTCAAGTTTCAGGACAATTAATATTTTTGGTCCTGAAAGTTACAGGTTCCTTCTACGCCATCCTATACATGTTTATGTGCCCATAATTTTTAATTTAGATCCATGGTTGTGATATATGGCTCAATATATTTCCATGGACTTCTCATGTTCCCCAATCTAATTCAAGAGCAAGAATTTATGGCCCTCAGAAGTTAATTGGGTCTTAAAATTTTACTCTCCACTGTTTGGTCTATAACTCCCTCATATTGACTCTATTTGAAGAATGGTTTACAACATTAGAAATATATCTCCGAGATCTTTCATTTTAGATATAGATAAAAAGTGTACCTTGGTATACTTTGTTCTCATGGTTTTTGAGTAGCTAAAAACACTATTTAGGGACTAAAAAATGCCCGACAAAAACATGACCTAGAAAACACCAAGAATTTCCAATAAGTTTTAATAAATTATGATAATTTTAGCCACCTTAAGCTGGCGTGGAATGAAATTACACTTGTAAACTTGAGGTGGCAACATTTTATCCCCCTCAACCACTCATCCTTTCCCCAATGGTATTCACTACCTTATCCCTTCCCTTACTCCTTTCCTTTTCCTTTATTTCCTGGCGCGATTACCTTACCTTTCGGGTCCCACAACCTGGCTTCCAGGTGAAAATATTTTATTGGGTTGTGGGGATGGGAAGGCCCCATCCTGCACCCATAGACCTCGGTGTACAAAATTTCACGCCATTACAATACAACGATTGACAATTAAAGGGTGTTGAAGGCGTCGCCTCCATGGTGCCAACTCGCATGCCACCTCTACCACCATGCCACCATGTACCTTACACTATGGTGGTACATGTCACTACTCTTCCACATCAACTGACATGTGGCTCCCACGTCATCCTGACGTCAACGTATAAAAAAATTCCCCAAATTTTCCAATTTTGCCTATTTTTTGAAATATCCAAATATGCTAATTTCTTTCGGATTGCCATTAAACTCTATGATTATTCTTGATATAGAAAATTTAATCCATTTTAACTTCAATATGACCCCAACACCTATAATTCAACCTTGTACATTGAATTCCTCATGAATTCTTCTGTGGAAATTGGGGCTTTTTCCCAATTCGGCCGAATTTCACCATGGTTGCACCGCAAATTTCAAAATTTCAGCCATATAATTCTAATAAATGCAAATTAAACCACTACAACAATCAATTTATAATGTGAACCATTGGTTGATATTCCTTTGTATGAATCTCATTCAAATTTATTCACAAATTGGGGAAATTTTTTACAATTTCCACCATTGTTTCACTATAAATTTGAAATTCAACCATCTCCAGGCCCAAATCTGTTCATTCTACAATTAAAATTTGGGAATTTCCAATCCCTAGATAATTCCCCTCATAATGCTCATGAAATTCAAACAATTTCACTACAATAATTTTGGCCAACAAGTTGCAAACATTCCTTTTTGGCATTTCATCGAATAGTTTGGCTGCATAATTTGTAAATTTCAGCTCCATGCTCTGTTAGGCCCATACATGATCAGTGCTGAAAACTAGAGCTTTGATACCACTTTGTAACATCCGCAACTCCTTTCTAGGAAATGCCACATCAAAATTTTGACCTCTGATACCATTTCAATTTACTTATATGCTCTGCATATGAAGAGAGTTATGAAAAATAATAACAACATACAATAATCTGTTCATACATATACAATTTAAACCATAGAAATAAATACATTACGCACAATAAGAAACATGTAAAAATAATTATAGTATAATACAATTAACAAAATTACAGACATTGCACAACAAAATAATACATGTTAAAGCAACACATATTTGTTGTCATAAAAACACCAACTGTATGAAGACCTTCCATGTTCCTCCTAGCCATAGACTAAACTTCTCATAATTATCAGTAGTGGGTCACCCTTAATATGAGGCTAAAACTCCATTAGGGAAAAGTCTTCATAATCCAGACTAAGGTCTGTCTACAACTCAAAATACCCTAGACTAAGGTGCCAACTATGGCAGACAACCTATAATCTCTCATTCCCCACATTGCTATACCACCCCATGAAGTGTGTCTCTTCTCTGCTCAACAATACTTTAGTTTCCGCACTTCTCTTCTAGGGCTTCAACAACAGGTCGGACATGAAGTCTTATAGTTATTTAGCTAAACCTCAACACCTTGTGAATCAATTCCCAACATTTATCTCACCTGAAGAGAATGCTCACAGGCCAGACAACCTGCTTCTTCACAACACACAGACTTGACAACCCACTTATTTAGTCCATTTCTACCTAGAAAACACTCCCAGGTTTTCCCAATCCAGGTGTGACTACCTAGTATGATGTTGGTTAGGAAATTTTGGGATACAATTTTGTGAAAAATCGTAAGTATAGAATAAGTGTGCAACATAAGTGTGCAGAAGAATAAGGAAGATTAGGGAGTGTGAAACTGAGGAAAATCCAGGAGGACAATGAGAAACAAAGGTGCATCCATAAGTATAGTGCGCAGTGACAGAAGCTTAAAGTAGAGAGAGGAATAAAGAAGAGAATAAAGCAGGAGAAGAAAGCAGACGAAAAGGAAGGATGAAAGCTCGACAGGCTAAAGATGGAAGGATGCACAAAAGTTGGAAGAACTAGTATTCATAGTGCAAAAGTAGCATGCAGAAGGAAAATCAAAAGAAAGTAGTCAAATAGATAGTAAACTGGAGCTATCATGCAATGTAATAGGGTTTTGGGGGGAACTAAGTAGGGTTTTAAGCCCTATATTGTATTTATAAATATGTAATGGGTTGGGAGAATAGGGGTTCCTCCATGTGGTTATTATCGTGCAGTATTGTGGAGTCTGTTCCAAACTTCCAAGAGCATCTGTTAGTAAGAGGGTTGATAGGATAGGTTGGGAAGGGAGAGAATCAATATCTTAATGTAAGGGATGATGTAGAAAGAGAGGGGCTTTCACTGTGGAATGACTAGGCTAGTAGAAGATAAAGATAACATGATACATATTTGTAAGCACAATGCGCAAGCCTGAAGCACTTAACAAAATCATAACAAAGAAGCCAGATGTTGTGGATGTATCCAAGAGTTGGGTGAACCACATTAAATCTTGTGTTACATGTATTTTATGTAATTTATGATGAATTTTGTTTGGATGCATAGTAGATTAGCTTTTTATTATGTTTAATCCTTGCACAATAATCACGACTGTTACAAAAATGAGTTTATGTAGTAGTCTAGAATAGAATGATAGTATTAATTTGAATCACTAAGTAGTTAATAAGGATCAAAGAAAGAATTATGTGCACAAAACTGATAAGGAAGAATGAATACAATGATTTCCTCCCATTCTCTCATTACTGCAGAGACCTGGTTCTTTCAATCCCAATAGATACCTTGGGTTAGACTTCATCTGTGCAAGTGGGTGATGTTGAAAGGGTCGGTGTCTAGTGGGTTTTATAGGTCATAGATAACTCGAACCTAGGGTCTTACAAACCGTGCACAACGCCAACAAATGGTTATGTTTCCAAGACCTAAATTTTTTGATTGAGGGGGTGTTTTGGAGGTCTACTAAGAAAGAGATCTCATAATGGCTGGAAAGAAGTAAACAATATTTTTCTTGATAAGAGAAAATAAACCTTATAAAGAGTGACAAGTAGTGGATGCAAAGGTATGTGTACACAAAACTGCATGAAATTTTCTTTGGTGAATTTTCAATTATTCTGACCAACTGGCTCGAAATATTACTGGAGAATACTGGAAGGTATAGAGATGTAGCATCGAGGAATTGGAATCCTGAGTTGGTAAGACAAATGAATTCAGTAAGTAACCCAACTACTCGTGCAATTTATTTTTGGTTGGATAACATACTAGGAGGATATATTACAGAGTTTGCAATATATTTTACCCAATTATACAGTGTTGTAGAAAGGGATTTTTTCAAAGGTCCACGCGGGAGGTTCATGAAATCATTGGGTACGTGGATAAGGATGTTGTTTTGTGACAAGTGCACAATGAAAATGAAATCTGACTGCTAAGGGGATTCATGCACATAGGGTAATCAGGTTATTACAAGAGAATAATATGAGAATAGGAGAGAATGAACTAAGAAATGAAGAAAGAAGGGAGGGACTGAGGATGTAGAGGATTGAATAGGGTATACTAGAGGAATAATACAAGTTTTAATTATTGTATGGAGGAAGGAGGTGCAAGAGGAAAAATATTGGGGTTGAGAAAGGAGAGTTGCGTAGTGAGTTAGAGGGGAGAGAGCCTTTCACAATCGTCCAAATTATGGAAATACCATATATAGGAGGATAACAAGAAGAGTTTCATTCCAGTCTAGTAATAGTAGAACCATTAAGTCCTACTTAGAGAGGATCTTGTGTCAAATCCATGACCCCAAGTGAATCACCACAATTAGAGATAATAGTTGAAGACTTGTCAAAAACAATTGTAGTTAGCCAGGGAGGACATGGCAGTAGCAATCAGAGTAGTGGAAGTAGTGCACATAGTTAGAGTCAGGGTTAGAATCACCCAACATCACCAAGAAGAATGAATACACAAAGAAACATGGTAGGGGTAGACAACACCCTTAGACTACCTGGGTTCCATGGGGTTGGGTCATAGGACCTAGAACAACATTTGTTTTTCTGTGAGACAATTTGGGTTGCAAAGAATGTCCAAGATGAGGTTGTGAAGATTGCACAACTGGATAAAAAATTTAGAGGTCGTGCGCTGGTATGGTACATGATGTTGCGGAGTACCACACCTATAGGGCAAGCCATAACTTTGGTAGAAATAAGGCAAGCACTGTTGAAAGAGTTCAAGAAGCCAAATTCAAAGTCACAGTACATCACAGAACTAAAGGAGATTAAATAGGTGAAAATAGAGTTGGTATGGGATTTTGATAAAAGGTTCAAGGATTTGATGGGTAGAATGTATTTCCATATCCCCGATAAACAACATCAAGAATGGTTTATTGTAGGGATTCTACACACATTCATAGGCCGTTGATTCAACAAAAGGTTGCATTGTAGCTTGAGGCGCTGGAAATTGCAATGAATTTGGAATCATCTCTTGTAGGATATAATGGAGGGATGGCGCAAGTTAGGATGCATTTGGCTTCATTGATGATTCAACTGGAAAAAATGAAAAAAGGGAAGGATAAATGAGAGAAAATTTGGTGTACCAAATGTAGGATTGAATGCCATCATAAGGATGAATTCCCAACATTCACGTAGTATTTGGAAACGAGAGTGCCAAATCCATTATCGGGAGGAGGATATTGCGAGATATGTAATAAATGGGGCCATCACCCAACTGAGTGTGCGTTACTAAAAAAGTATCAGAGTACCCCAAGGAACTTGTTTTGCAACTTTTGCGAGTCAGTGGGACATGGCGAGAAGAATTTCTACGTATTGAACTTAATGAGGGAGCACACATAAGATATGTATATGATTCAGGAGGATAATGTTGCAGCAGAAGGGGGTGGTCCACAATATAATAACCAAAGAGGATTTAATCCAGGGAACAGTTGAAACTTTGGCAGAGGTCGAGGAAAAGGAAATTGTGGTAGAGGAGGAATAGGACCAATTATATCTTATAACTGTAATCAAACCATATAATTGGCCCACAATTTCCCGAATCCATGTACAACATGCACATATTGAAGAGCACTAGACCATGCGACAAAATATTGTCCCTAACTAGTAGAGAAATGGTAGCCCAGAGGAAACCAAAACTTGAATCTGAATCCGAATGTCTAGAAGATATCAACTGAGAAACACAATGAAGGACCAATAATAACAGTTGTTATGCGCAGAAGAGATAGAACATGGGCTAATACACTAAGTGAAGGAAAACAAATTGAGCAGTGGGTAAGGAAGTCAATAGGGCCTATGCTAACCTTTAATCCTTAACAAGAAAAGGAGATGTATCAAAGTGTAATAAAGGAGGTACTGGGACAGGATTGGGGAGCATAAACATCAGTTGCACCTCACGTCAGAGATCGCACTATGCTCGAGAAGCCAACTGGAAAGGTAAGCACGCTAACATAATTCCTAAGAAGTTTTATAGAGCTAATGAAATATAAAATTGTGCTTACACTCTATGACATGATTGGACACTGGACATGAGGAAAGGAAACTCCTATCGCACAAAGGATGGTAAATCAAGTATTTCACAGGAAGAGGATCAATGGAGAATTCAGATTCAATGCACAATTTGGGGAGTATGATGTGGATAATGTTATAGTGTACTGGGGGTTCGAATTGAATGTTATACCTAAGAAGACATGGGATATTATGGGCCAACCCAAGTTAGTATGGTATCCTGTTCAGCTAAGGCTCGTGAATCAACACAAAATAGTACCGATTGGTTGTTTAACAGGAGTATCCATGAACACAGATGGGGTGTGTAGTGTGGCATAATTTGAAGTGATTGAGATCGTGGATGACAGTTAACCATATCCAACACATATGGGACTAGAATGGTCTTTTGATAACCAGGTGATCATCAAATTGAAAAGGAGGGAGATGATATTTGAAGTTGGATATTTGAAAGTTAATTCACTCTTAGGCCCATCAGAAAGAAAGAGATACATAGAGCCATCTAGAGGAAATGACATTGACAACTTGTACAACATGATTACGTAGATGGATGATTATGTCAACCCTATTGTAGATGGTGCACTAAGTTGGTTAATTATTGGTTCTTGTGAATTGGTCTTTGAAGAAGGCACTAATACATATGTTCGTAAAAAGTGACACTGTACTTTGATAGTATGGATAAAATTAGTTGTACGGTCATTATTTTTTTTTTTTTTGTATTTTTTTTTAAAAATACCGACATTTGTAGAATATTCGACTACATGGTATTTATCGTCGGCTATCCAATGATTACAAGTGATAACTATCAGATATCTGATGGTGTAAAGGGTAAATGATTATGCTTACCAACTATTGATAAAGTTAATGTTTGTTTCCGTTAAACAACGTCTCTCTGGTCAATAGTCGTCGAATGTACGACTAAAAAGTGATATATAATTTAAAAAAGTTGAAAGATTAAAGACGTTCGACGTTGTTCCTATACTAGCGATAGTTTGCATAGGTTATAAGAGATATTTTTAGGTTGGAATACAAAAGTTTTTTATTTTTTTAATTGCATTAGAAATAGTTAAACTACAAAGGTTGATTTTTTAAGATAAAGATCATCATTGAACTTTTGGTAAGGAAAAATTTCATATAACATTCCTCCAGGAGGACAAGGCCAAAACTTGAGATCTGCATAGGTTGAGGCTTTGGGTGATCAAAAATTTTATTGTTGTAAAAAATGCAGGGGCTGTAATAGAAGGATACTTTTAATAAAAAATAGCTAAAAAACATTGCAGTGAGTATGGACACCTTCAAGGCAGGCATGAATATCATCCCTTGGTAAATTATTCATTATATGTCTTTATATTTCATATTTTTTTGTATATGTTTATAGGTTAAATGTATAAGAAAAATAATGTATTGTTTTTTATTTATGGATATATTCTACGTAAACATGAACAAATAGAGAGTAATTTAAGAAGAGAAGGATTATACATAAGACATATATTTTAATTAGGGTTTAGGGTATGGTTTAGTGGTTAAGGGTTTTAAGGTTTAGGGGTACAAGGTGTAAGGGGCATGCTTCTCCAACTCATGGACATGGTATGAGGAGGAACTATAAATGTCTTAAGGCATAAAATATGCTTTTAGGACTCCTAAACCATGCACAGGGTTGAAAACCACCAGATAGAACCTATAAATGAAATCTTTGGCCTATGTGTACTCATGATAATGGCACCATTACAAGGTTTTAATTAGTGGAAATTATTCTTTAATTTGACCCTGAGCATAGTGACCTATGAATAGTGCCAACATTGAAATTTTTTCAGTTTGTGCTTTTATGCATTGAAATTTGACATGGTTATAATAGATGCATGCATTGATGGTATGGGAGGGTTTCAAGACTCAAATACGACTCACACAAAGAATTTGACAATCAAACGACAAAATTAATGAGAACAACAATGTTTCAAGTGTGAGCAAGCATTACATATTTTACATCAGTCAAACAAGGAGACCTGATATTTTTCTTCCCTAAAATGCGTGTGCAATTTTATTTTATAAAAAGTTTTATGCAAAAGGAACGAACAAAAATTCCTTTTCTATAAATTAAAACTAATTTTTTCCCACTAGTGTACTTCATTCTTCATATCCTAGATGCTTTTTTCCTCATTGCTAAGCCCAAAATGAAACCACTTTTTTGGATATTACACTTCTACAAGCTCATGGATTTCAAATTATCTAAATAAATTGGCATTGAAATATGACATTATTGGAGGGTAGTAAGCTTTGTGAGGTAGATGGTATAAATCCCATTTATTATTCTTTGCAATTAATGTTTATTGCTGAATTTTGGTTTATATTCATTTACATGTTTTTTAATATCTCATTGTAGTTGTTAGAAATGGTTGCGAAAATATCAAACCTATAAATTCATAATGTAAACCCCCAAGGCAATGCCCCACCATCAATGGAATATAATGAAAAAAACCAACTAATAGTGTGATAGACAACCTAATATTGTTGAGATATATATACCCACTTGGAAGCTTAATTTCCCAAATTTTAGATGAAATCAATGATATAATTACTTAAGAAAATGATGCATTATCAATATTACCTCTTATAGAGAGAATATTTATTCTAAATGTATAGATGGTCTGGATAATATTGCAAGAAAATAACTAAAGACTAGAAAACTAGAGGACACATTTTCCCTTTTCATAGGCCCTCATATAGGTTAAATGTCAAACACTAGAAGACCTCATATATCTATCAAATGATTCACTTATCAACCATTTATTGATAATTTGATGGATAGGTAATACATGGTTTTTAATGTGCGACCTCACAACAATAGGGAAATCCCACTATAATTCTTGAGGAAAATGTATGCAGAGTGTGTTTTGGGGAAACTTGTTAACTATTTTCATCACTTAGAATTCCATGATGCTTGTTTGGATATTCCACACAACTGACCCAATGCAAGGCACCAAGATGATAAAAAATACCTAATCCCTTGACCTTATTGGAATTCCCACTTCGAGAGGAGTTGCTTCCACAAACACAAGAATAATTGCTTAGGATCACTCCAGTTGACACAAATGATGGTATGTCATGACACATTTGTCGAGGTATTGACTGTATGGTGTCATCATATACTAGTGGGGTAGGACCATCAACTCCTAGTTGGTAATAACATGACCATCTAGTAGTGAGGGCATACTATCATATAATAATGGTTGTAGTTGTTATTCACATCCATGAATGTTGTGGATATAATTTCCATGGTTGTTTAGGAGATATTTCCCATGTTCAATTTGTAAGTGAGGTATGTATATTGACATGTTTTAATTTTATTGAATTTATTATTAGTTAAGTAATTTATTTCACATTATTTTCCCCTTATGGTGTGTGTGTNTATAATTTCCATGGTTGTTTAGGAGATATTTCCCATGTTCAATTTGTAAGTGAGGTATGTATATTGACATGTTTTAATTTTATTGAATTTATTATTAGTTAAGTAATTTATTTCACATTATTTTCCCCTTATGGTGTGTGTGTGTGTGTATTGTGGATGTTCTGACTTCCCCTCCTATGTCTATGGGCTACTCACCCTATAGTAGACACATCCAAAAATGTATATACTTTAGTCACATCCATACTTGTTGCTAAAATTTACAAGATGCACATGTGTATGTTATATTTCATATTGGACAATTATTAAATCATGTATCTATAAACTGGTTCAACGTGACTTGGTGATTGTAGCCATTGGCTAGATTATGTTTGTATCATTATAATGTTTGTTATATACACTAAGATTACTTTATTTTTTGTAATTATAAAGGAATGACTCCCTAGGGAACTGCACGTGGAGGAAGACGTGTTTGTACAAGCGCATGTTCATGAACATGAAGCAGATATTGAAGATCAAGTTAATGATCCTATGGAAGAAGATGTTGATGATAATAACATAGTTGAAGAAGATGAGGCAAATATATTTATCCATGAGACATTTAATAATGTTAGAATGGATGATGATGACGACCAACTTGATGGTGTTTTTGATATACCTATACTTGAGAAGGCAAGTCAACCTCTTTATGAAGACTCCAAAACAAGTATTCTCTCTGCTATATTGTTGTTGGTGAACTTGAAGGTTATGAATGGTTTGTCAAACACTTGTGTGACACAAATGCTAAGGTATGTAATATATTTTGACAGACTTAGTACATTATGATAAAGATTTTGTTTTTCCTCTATTTTTATTGTTAGTGGATCAAGTATAAAATTTGGATACAATATGTACGATTAATATTCTTTACATTATCCAGTATTGATTTTTTATGTTGTAGATTGTTAGGTGAATTTTTGTTACCACTGTCAAATTTTTGTTCCGCACATATCAATATTTACACACCATTATGAGAGATATTGGGATGGATTATCAAGCTATTCATGCATGTCCTGATGATCATATTCTATATTATGGAGAACATGCATCGAAAGAAGAATGCTCTAAATGTCAAATTAGTAGATATCAAACCGATCAAGTAACAAAAAAGGTGCCTCACAAGGTTCTTCATTATATCCCCATAATTCCACATTTGCGATGATTTGTGATGATAATTCCACATTTGTGATGATTTGTGATGGTTGTTTATGGATTACCATGTAAAGAACATAAGTAAATATGTTTTCATCGAATGCTTGCCGATGGATCTACATTTAAGAATATAGAGGAAATATGGCCAAATTTAAAAGATGAACCTCGTAATCTTAGACTTTCATTGGTAGCTAGTGGTGTCAATCCATTTGGAGAGCTCAGATATACTTACTCGGTGTCGAATGTTTTTGTTATAAAAAAACAATAATATTCCTCTATGGATGTCAATAAAGAGGGAGCACATAATGTTAGCAATGATTGTTCCAAGTATTTTTGTAGAACACTTTTTTTTTAATGGGGTAACATCTCATTTGACGTGTTTGTTTCATAATTTTGTCTTATACTTTATTGTTTACTCATATATATTCAATTATGTGATCTTATAATTATGTTTGATATTTTTTATTTACTCATATATGTAGTAATTATGTATTGTATGTTAAATCAATTATGTAAGTACCAAGTCAAATATATGAATGTATATATCGAGCCTCTTAATGACGAGTTATTAGAGTTATGGATGGGAATAACTATGTATGATATCTCTAGACTAGTAGGTGCACAAAGGGAATTTAAATTCCATGCAATGCTTGTATGGAAAATTCACGATTCCCCAAGGCTAACACATTTCTGTGGTATGTTATAACATTACACTGCACTTTAATAACATTTAATTTTATGGACTTTGTATCATGCATGCTTTTTATATAATCCCTTCATTAAACATACTTAGAATAATTCATGATATAAAATTTGATGCATCTCTTGCAAGTCTTCAAACAAAGGGTAAATTTCCATGTCCAATTTGTGGCACTAAGATGAAATCTCGTTGCTCAAGAAGTTTAGGAAGGGAGGTGTTTGATGAGTATAGACGCTTCCTCTCTAACAACCATAGGTATAGAAGTACCGAGAAACATATTTTCAATGGTAAATAAGAGAATGGATTAAAACCATGAAGAATGACACCTCGTCAATGGCAGTTGCAATATAATAGAAATCGTCAAGTTATATTAATGGATCAAATCATCTATCATGTATGATACATGAAATGTTTGTAATATTTTATTTTTTTATTACATTTTTTCATTGTGCTAATTGACAAGTATTGATGCAATATATTTAGTTTATATGCTTCACCTTGAAGGTCGTCATGAAGGCATTAATAATGGGTCTCTATCAAAATGAATGAAAAGTTATCTCGTACAGTTTAGTAGGCTCCCCCACTATGAGCACATAGAAAATGTTCATTTGTTTGATACAATGCACATTGGGAAGAATGTAACAAAAATGTTATGGTGAATCTTAGATGGAAGGAGTGACAAATAAAAAATTGTCAAGATTTGTAATGACATTAAGGAGGCCAATCACACAATGCAAAGTGTCATTCATTCAAATAGAAATGCATACAAAAAAAATATAAGAATCCTTCCATGGTTATTGACAGAGACACAAAGAGAGGATGTAAAAGAGGTTATTGAAAAAATTAAATTTCCCACTAGATTTTCTTCAAACATAAAGAATATCCTTACAAAGAAAGGTGAATTAGGTGGGGTAAAAAATCATGATTGGCATACCTTGATTAAGGTAATTATTTTGGTGTATATATTTCTATAGTGGTGAAACATCTTGTTCGTGTTTTTTGTAATCTTCTAATTTGTGACTAAATAATGATTCATTTTTTATGTTACAACATGTTCTACCTCTATCTCTCCTAGACAACTTTGACAAAAATGTCAAACAAGTTATATGATCTTTGCAAATACATGAGGTAAGTGACTATTTATATGCAAAGTGTAATTATTTTAATTCGTTGTACAACTTATATTTCACTGCATGTGTTTTACTTGTAATGTAGTACTATATACTTTTTTGTTGAAACATGTGATTTGCTTGCATAATTTGTATATGGTTGTCATCTAAAGAAATCTATAAAGAAGATATAAAATATTGGAGGTTCCAAATTCCTTGTCTAATGTGTGAAATGAAAAAGTATCTACCTCCGACATTTTTCAATGCACAAGAACACTATCTCGTACACCAAGTTGAGAAAATTTAAAAGTGTGGACCTGTACACACAAGGTCAATGTGGATGGTTGAGAGACACTTGAAATCATTGAAGGCTTTGGTTAGACAAAGAGAACATCTTGAGGGTTCTATGGTAGAGGGATATATGGTATATCAAACCATGGTTTATATTACTCAATATATTCCTAAAATATTTGGAAGTATTAATTTGGATTGCATTTGGGATGTCAACTCCATCAACAAATTTGAAGGGGAGCACCTATTGGGGAAAGGTAGAATGAGGAAAGTGACATGTAAGTAGATGGTGGGAATTTATAATGCATTTGAATTTTTGTTTTTATGTATATCGTACTTATTTTATTTTAATCTTCCTGCATAATCCATTATTATGAAGGTATACCATGGTAACTAATTATATGTGAAATATTGTTTTATTTCAATACAGCTAGTCGAGAATGGGATAAAATACATTTATACATTGCAAACAATATTGGTTGGATGAAGGTATGGATTAAACGATGTATACAATCTAATAATGGTAGGATATAATGGTTTGGTGTGGCTACATTGGTCAAAGAATTTGAACGTAAAGGAGATACCAATATTACATGGAGGGAAATTGATTTAGCATATGGTTTAAAAGATAAACAGGTAAACATGTTCACCCATACTATCTAGTATTTTTTTAATATTATATTGTTGTACATGACGTGTTTTTTTTCTTATAAATTTTCATAATGGACAAGTATAAATATGTTTATCAATTGAAAATTCATTTTTTATATGTCTGGCATATTTCAGTTGAAACACCATAAGGCTATGTGGTGCAATGGCTGCAAATTTTGCATAAAAAATTAGATGAAAAGATGAAAAATTATGATAGTGGGATAACCGTGGTATTTCAGGTTACTAATGTTTCCTCTATAAGTGACAGACATCCAAAAGTCTCTGAAAAATGATACTATGGGTTTTTGGATGATATACTTGAGTGTGACTTTAAATCCTTCAAATTAGTTCTGTTCGACATCAAATGGTACATGCTACGAATGAATGAACACGATCTTGATAGAATTATTAATCAACATGCCAATGAATTTACCATGGTTAATACAAGGAATTTTGAGCTAGGATCATAGCCCTATGTTCTTCAAAGCCAATGAAAACAATTATTTTACTTAGAGGTTCCAGGTAGAGGGGGTTGGTCATATGTTGTTAGATATGATCCAAGAGGAAGGGCGGTAAATTATAATGTAGTGGAAGAAGATGATATTGAAGAAGAAGATGATGCAGAGGAGACGTTAGTTCATGTGTCATACAAAGACATCGTAGAAGTTGAAGGAGATGTTCTATACATTGTTCTGGATGAAGATGATATTGATGATGTTTTAGATGAAGAAATTGAAGAAGTGAAACCAAATGTAGGAGACAATGTTCTTGATGATGATATAGACGATGATATGATTGGAAATGATGACATCGATGATGATGATGATGATATGACCAATCCTTACAACATCAATTTTGAAGTGCATGATACAGATGTTGAGTTGGATGAACTAGAAGAAGATTAATGATATCGAAATGTTGAAATGCATGAGGTATGTATTTATATGTATTCAGTTGATTTTTTCTCTTTCATTTACCTTAAATGTTTTCAATTTTCTTATAATTAGTTTCTATGTTTGATTCTTACTATGTTTCTTTAAAATATTTTATAGTAGATAAATTGGGTATTGGGGAATT